>PVJD01013232.1:0-35114 GCA_004026545.1 Mormoops blainvillei
CAAAATATGTTATAACATGAACATGCTAAAACATATCTCGCTCTGAGCCAATCAATTATTTTTGCTTAATAATTATGAATTTAGGAAAAAAGTTTGCTATAGCACTGAATCAAGTATGTTTATTTTTTTTTAATCCAACTTCATTTTCACAGTTAGGTCTTTTACACTGAACGAAAATATCATTTTTTAAAAGCTGGCAATCCAGAAAATCTCATCCTTTACTTCTCAACTCAATGTCACCTCTCCAGAGCAACCCTCCTGACTAGCTGCTTTATTTTATTCCCCCCGGATTTTCCCCCACTTTTGTACTTCTGTTATCACCAACTCTTGACTCTAACACCCAATTCTTTACTCCATGATTTCCCTGCAGATCACAATAATCTGTACTCTACAGCCTCTCTTCTCCTTTCTCACCCCCAACCATAACTCTCCAGAGCCCCTATTCAAGTCTGAGGGCAGGATGAGGAAGTGGGTGTCCATCAGTAAAGTTAAAAGAGCATGTTTACACTTTCTCCAATCATAACCCAATCATAACCCAATCATAAATCATCGTTTTGGGGAGTAGAGAGAGCATAAAGAACACTTCATCCCATAACATCAATGAAGATGTTTTCCTAGTATTCCAAATAAAAATTCGGTATAAAAAAAAGAAACACAAAAAACAAAAACTCTATAAGATTTTCAACAGAAAGTGTGTATATACAAGGAGGTTAGGACCAGCAATAGGCTCAAAATCAGTATTTCTACTCTGTTCCTTTTAGAAATCGCCACAAAGAAACAAAGAGAATGAGCAACAAAACACAAAACCCAGCTTGGATAAGAGTAGGAGACAGCTGAAACCTCAAGCACAAGGTGGCTGGAGATGGCATAAAATGCAGTGTAAATCAACCAGGGCGTGAGGAAGAAATGAGAGGAGCCTGGGGTGGCAGAGCTCAGGCAGAGCCGGAAATGTCCATTTCTCTAAGAAGCCTTTATTTGCAACAGTAGGAACAGAGTACATAGAATGAGCAAGACGGCAGCTGGAGCTTCCCTGGGGTTCTAAGAAGCTGAGGAATCAGCTGGAGCTTCCCTGGGGTTCTAAGAAGCTGAGGAATCGGGTATAAATGAGTAATCCCATAGAGAAGCTACATTTGCAGGAACCCAATGGCAAGGAAAAAGTGAGACTTTACAGTAGCTACCTCTTGCCTGAGAAAAAGAGCTGGAAGGCTCATAGACCCAACTCCTGTTAGCCTAGAACAGCGACTTTCAACCGATGTGCCACAAGAACTTTTAAAACATGCAATATCTGACTATTTAGTCAAGGGCACTGACCTCTTTTCCCTTAGACGGTCAAACTAAAAAATGACAACAGCCAATACAACAATAGCCAATTGGTGTGAATCAAAATGATACCTATTTTTTTTTTTGCCAGATAGGAAAAAGTATATATTTTTGGTGTGCTGCAGAATTTTAGTAGTTTACATGATCCATGAGATGAAAAAGGTTGAAAATCGCTGACCTAGAACAGTTAACAGTCTTAACCCCCTTCCTACATGAACTTCTCGCAACTCGGTTCATTCAAAGACGAGTAAGCAAAAAGAAATGAGCATAAAAGCAACACAAAGATATTAAAGAAAAAAAAAGTAAAAGGAAAAACAATGGCAGATGAAGAATACTCAACAAAAAATGTTACCGTGAAGTTTATGAATATTAAAATATATAGCCATGATTTTTTTAAAAAGCATGTAACCAAGCATAACACAGAGGCTCAGACTGAGAAATCAAAGACCCCAGGAGAGGAAACGAGATGGTAGAGCTCAAGGAAGAAGTTAAAAAAAAATTAAAGCCACCAGAGAAATTAAGGCAAAGCTGGCAGTAGCCCAGAGGAGAATTAGACACTGCTGAGACACAGTAACAGATATGGAAGTTAGAAAGAAAAAAACCACACTAAAAGAATGAAAATAAAGGTTTGTGGGTTTTTTTTTAAATGAAGATAATAGTTATGGAAGACAGGAAAGGAGATCCCATATTAACAAAATTATAACTCTCGAAGAGGAAACCCAAAATAATGAAACAGAACAGGCATCTCAAAATATAATTCAGGGACACCTTCTCCCCCACCGCACACTCACTGACTTAAATTTGTAATTTAAAAGGACTGGGAAAAATTGAAAAGGAAGAGTCAACACTGAGATATAGCTTTTAAAGTTATTAGATTTTAAGAATTTTTAAACAGGGGGAGTAGTTATAATTATATTTTGGGAGCAGTTATAAAGGTAACCACTAGACCAAAATACAAACTTTCCAAAATGTTAGAACTACACACAAAGGATTTCTGGTCAAGATGGCAGTATAGGTAAACACGTTTGCCTCCTCGCACAATCACATCAAAATCACAACTAAATCATAGAATAAATATCACTCAGAACAGTCAAAAATGAGTGTGGGGGTGGGTACAGGATGGAGAAGGGGAAAGGGGAGAAAATTGGAACTATAACAGAATAATCAATAAAATTTTAAAAAGTAACTACACACAAAAACCAAACAAATAAATGATTTAGAGACACTTAAATGTAACACACATAATGGAAAATATAAGAGCATTCAGATCAAACATACCTCAGTATCAATACACTTATATGAGTTTAATTATCTATAAAAAAGAAATCAGCCCTGGCTAGTGTGGCTCAGTGGACTGAGTGCTGGCCTGCGAACCAAAGGACCACTGGTTCAGTTCCCAGTCAGGGCACATGCCTGGGTGCATGCCAGGTCCCCAGCAGAGGGCGCACAAGAGGCAACAAAACACTGATGTTTCTCTCCCCCTCTTTCTCCCTCTCTTCCCCTCTCTCTAAAAATAAATAGATAAAATCTTTTTAAAAAATCAACACATCTAAAACAAAGTATTTGGAAAGGTTGAAAAGAAAAAGATAGGCAAAGATAATAGTGACAAATGCAAACAAAAGGATAAAAAGGGGGTTTGATTTTTATATCTGATATTACAGACCTCAAGCCAAAAAAAAGCATGAAGAAGGACAAATATACGCAATTTATGATGAATATCTATATTCCAAATAACATGATATCACTCATTAAGCAAACTATAAATGATAAAGAGAAAAAGACAAACATATTAGTAGAGACATTAATTTTCCTCTCATTTCATATCAAATTAAGTCAAAAGAAATAAACAAGGTTATAGAAGACCTCAGTTCTAAATTCATAAACTGACTGCTCAGCACCTCCACTTAAATATCTAGTAGACATCTCAAACTTACTGCAGTTAAAATAAATCTTTCCTATCTCACTAAACAGCAACTTCTTTGGACAAAAATGCCAGGCATATCTTGACTTTTCTCACCCTCTGGTCCTGTCAGCAAATCCTGCTGGCACTGCCTAAAAATGATCAGAATCTACTTTTTTCCCCACCAACTCCACTGTTACCACCTTACTCCAAGTTACATCATCTGCTGCTTCAAGTTCACAGCAGACTCCTAACTAGTTCCCCTTTTGTACCCTTGCTCTTCCACATGTCTTATCAACATGGCAGCCAGAGGATGCCTATTAATGTCAGCTCATGTCTATTCATCCTCTGCTTAAAACCCTCCACAGCTCCCTATCTCATTGAGAGTAAAAGGCAAAATCAGGCTCTCCACACTGTAGCCCATCACCTCTCTGGCTCCATGTACTATTTCTCTTTCCTATGGTACCTGCGCCCCAGCCATATAGGGCCTCACTGTTCTTCCTCAAACATAGAAGGCATAATTCTAGTTCAGGGCTTTTGCACCTGCTGTACCTTCTGCACAGAATGTTTTTGTCCCCAAATATTCACAGGACTTACTTCATTATTTCCTTTAGATCTGTACTCAATGTCACCTCCTCAATGAGTTAACTAATCCAAACACACAGAAAAGACACTTAAAAATATTCAACACTTATTTTTTCATTAAAAGCTCTTAATAAAATAGTAATAGATTAATATCTCCTTAGGTGATAAAACATAGATAGCTTAAGCCCAAAACAGTATCATGATTAATGGTGAAACTCTAGAATCATTCCCAACAAAGTCAGAAACAAGATAAGTATGTTTTCCACACCATTATTGCTTAACACCGGAGGTATAAGGAAACCATTAGATACGAGAAAGAAATCAGACAGAAAACTGATAAAGCCTATCTAACTTGAACCCAAAGCAGTATCAGATAAAGGTCATGATTACCACTGGAACAGCTATTAAAAACAGTACAAGAATCAGGAGGGTTACTGGATATAAAATTAATTACAGAAATCGATAGCCTTCATATATGCCAACAACAATAACCAATGAAAGAAAAGGCATACAGACAATAGCAATCTGAAAGATAAAATATCTAGAAGTAAACCTAATAAGAAATATGCAAGATCTGTATGAACAAAATCATAAAACATTACTGAGGGACATAAAATAAGGCGAGCTAATGGAAAAGCAAATGTTCTTGGATACTCCATAAATTTCACATGATCCCAATAATAATGTCAGGAAGATTTCTGGGTTTTATTTTTGGAAGCTCTCAATCTAATTCAGTGTCAAACAAAAATAATAGTAAAAAATTTTTGAAATAGTAGAATGAAGGGGGAACCAGTCCTATCAGGTATCAAAACATAAAGCTTTACTCACTAAAACGCTAAAGGTACTGACACATGAACAGAGCAATGGAACTGAATAAAATATACAGTCATGTAAAACACAGGAATCATAAAATTTCAAATCAACATGGGTAAACTGGTTTTTCTACTAAACAGTGAGATAACTGGCTTGCCGTCTGGAAAAAGCTGAAACTGTGGATCATCATTTAATTGCAGTCATAAAAATCATTCTTTGAAAGACCACTGTTTACATAGAAAGATATTCATTTTCTATTTCTAAATGAAAAATGGTCGCCTAAAAAGCAGGACTTAAAACTCTACATGCATGTGAGTGCAGAGCAATTATCTCTAGATGGTAGGAATACAAGCACTATTATTCCTTTTATAAACTTGACAAAACTTTTATTGAGAATGTAATATTTTTGTAATCAAGAGAATAAAAGCCCTAAAATAAAAAATGGGAGGAAGAAACCAAATGAACAACACAAACCTGGGCTTTAAAAATCTGACAGACTGGAATTTTATTTAGTAAACTAAATAATACTTGCCTTTTTCTATCTTTAGAGACTCCTGTTCAACCTGTAAAGCATAGATGGCAGACAACACTGAAAAAACAGAGGCTAGCACTGTTTTCTGTTCCTGAAGTATGATGGGTGGATCATCAGACTGGCAGAATTCATGGCAGACCAAGTCAAAAAGTAAATTCCACGTGTCTTTTCCAGTATCAGGACACTGTACTTAATCAAAATGATACAGAAAGTAGTACTTTAAAAACACAAAACAATTAAATGAGTAAAACGGTGCTTCCCCATATAGCACCTTACCAATTGCCTGAATTCCATCATCCACCGTGGTGAGTAGCTGTAAGATATGCATGTAAACGTCGAGTCCTTCCAGATTTTCAGAACTAAATACAAAAAGCAAAAGTAGTGAATCAAGTACTTTACTGTCATAGGATTGCAATCATTCGTTCATTCAACAAATATTCATCACTCTGTACTAGTCACTGCCCAAGGTGTTGAGGATAAATCGGGGAACAGGACAAAGTCTCTGAGCTCACCAGAGCTTACATTCTAATGAGGAAATCAGTCAAAAAAGAAAAATTCTGTAATATAATAAACACAAACAAGAGAAGAAGTAAATATTCTTTTTCGCCTCGTCCCATGAAAACAACAATGCAAAAACCTGCTGGGTGATACTTTATCTTTCTGGTTTACTTGAATAATCAGGGAAAAAAAAAAACCTGAGACTTTTATAGAATGAATGCAAGGTCCACTGCACTAAGCATTGACAACAGTGAAGTTCTTAAGACTTCACAGGGTCATCCTAGCTCCCTAGCTCAGAATACTAATACCATGTTAAGTATAATTTTTGTGATCAACAGTTCGAATTCTTAGAAAGTCACAATCTTAGTTCTTCAACTAAACAATTATGTGAAAAGATAGTAAACAATTAAAAGATGGTTCAGCACATATTTAAGTATCTACTGTTTTCAGGTACTATGTAAGGAGCTGGAAAAACAGATATATTAAGACATTGTTCCTACCTTCATGAGGTTTATAGTCTAAAAGAAAAGAAGATAATTAAATGGGTAATAACAAAGTATTATGAATGTAATGCTAGAGGAAGTCCAAGGTATTACAGGACAATGTAGCAAACAGACTAACTTTAGTTTGAAGTGTCAGGAAAGGTATCTTAAGGGAAATGCTGTTTATGCAGAAACGTGAAAGGGAAAAGAAATGTTTGAGGTAGAAGAGACATAGTGAGCAAAGGTTTGGAGTTAAGAGAGCTTGGTTCAGTTGAAGAAATGAAGGCAATTTCATATGGTTGAAACAGAGTACAAAAAGTAAGGATGGAGAAGTACTGTGCAGGATCTTATAAGCCATGTTTCTAACAAATCTGAACCAGGTCCTAAGAAAGGCAATGAAGAGTTAATAAGCATAAAAGTGACACGGTCATTGTGTGCTCTAGAGTCTAGGCTTGGAAGGAGCAAACCTGGAAGCAGGGAATGCAGGTAAGAGAATATTGTAGTTGTCCAGGCGAGAGACAGTAGCCACATGGTAGCACGGATGGAATCCCAGAAAAAGTCAGGGACAAGGCTTGGAGGCCGACTGGCCATGGGAAAAAAGTGGAATGAGGAAGGGTCAGCAACAGTGTCCACATTTCTTCCCTGCTGTCCAAAGGGATAATGATTATATCATTTACTGAGATAGAGAATACTGAAGAAGATTTGGGGAAAACATGATAAATTTAATCCTCACTTAGATCAAGGGCATAAAATTAGTACGCTTTAATGTGGATTAAAGCACTAAGAATGCACAACTGACCATTAAACAGATCAATTCATAAATTAATTTTCTAGTCACTAGCAATAAACAGTTTCAATAACCTACAAGACCTAGTAATCACTCTTGGGAAGAGATTAGAGCCCAAAAGTCAGTCACTTATCCAATATTGGCATATATACACAAGAGACAGGAAAACAAATGTCTGACATTAATTGAAGAAGCTATTAAAAGTCCAATGGAAAATAAAGCACAAAATCATATCTATTTGATTTGAATTACACAAAATTGCACAAGCTTTTAAGACACGGACAATAATAAATGCTAACAATAGCCTATGGCTAAGTAGTCTCAGAATAGGTACTTTATAACCATTAATGATTCTTGCACAGATCAAATATACTGTCATCACAAATATTAGTAATGAATAAAACCTGACAAAGGTTTTGTGTGCTATTCATCCTGATGAAAGGAAATTAAGATGACTTATATCTAAGGATACTTCTAGCAACTGGATTTTCCCAGAATATTTAGTACAAAAGACCTCACCTACCGTACTTGTTTGGCAGCTTCAAGTACACAGGGCACAATTCTAAACACTCGCTGCTCTTCAGAATCTTCCTGGGGTTGGTCCAGAGGCTGAAGAGCCCCATTTCTAATCCATTCCAACATTAGCTTCTCATCCAAATCAAAGAGTTTGTCCACAACCTCCCCCACCTTCACCAGCAAGTCAACTGCAGAGATAAAACAGGTACTAAAATGAAAAACAGAATTTTAAAAGCAGTAATGTTAATCAAAATCCCTAAAGCTATTCTAAAAAAACCAATCTTGCCAAAGCATTACTTATTCCAAGAGCATTAAATTTGCCTCCTTTGTTTTGGGAGTTTAAGAAGAAATTTTACATCTTTTTTTAAATAATATTTTTTCAATTACAGCTGACATAAAATATTATATTGTTTCAGGTACAGAACACAGTGATTAGACATTTATATGACTTAAGAACTGATCACCCCAATAAATCTATTACCTACCTGACACAATACAAGAAATTTTATATCTTGGATTGAAATACTTTCTCACCTTAAACTTAGCCTTTAAGTAACCTCTAGAAATAATTACCTGGTTTCCTAACAATTAAATATAATCAAAATTTTTTTTCTAGATTGCATGGTGACTTACCATTTGTTGAACTTGACATGATGAAGCAAATGCTATCATAAATAGCTGGATGTTCCCGGATTCTTTCAACCCAGACACTGGCCACGTCCGTCTGGGACAGGCACGTAAGCAACAACCTGCGTGATAACCGTGAGCCTGACATCTTATCTTTCAAAAACAGTCAAAGAAACTCAAGAATAAAGAATCAGCTCTGTTTTACTGGACTCCCTTATGGGTGAGTTTATAAAACCCATAAAAAGAGGAAAACATACCTGCTTGTTTCCAGCAGCGTAGGAGGGTCTGAATCATACAAACAGTGCAGTAATACCTTGCTAAAAAACAACAGTTAAACCAATATGCATCAATTCTTGCATTTTAAACATCAAAGCAGAGTTTTCGTTTAATTTTTTAAACATTTTAAAAATAGGACAGTGCTACATCTCCATGGCCCATGTGCACCTTCCAAATCACAATTATTTCCCACCTAGAAATGACAACTATCTTGATATTCTAGCAATCATTTCTTAACTGTACTTACTCTATAGTTTTATTATTTAATATATTTTGGTTTTGAACTTTATATGGAAGAAATTATATTGCATGCATTTTTTTTTGAGTTTCAGTTCTTTTGCCATGTGTTTAAGATTTACCCATGTTGCTCCTGCAGCTGTTCCTTGATTCATTGCTGCAGAACATCCCATTGTACAAATATTATACACTTTATTTTTCCAGTCTACTTTTTTTATTTTAAAATTTTTTTTGTTTATTTTTTAGAGGGGAAGGGAGGGAAAAAGGGAGAGAAAAATCAGTGGACAGAGAAACATTGATCTGTTGCCTCTCGAATGTGCCCCAACTGAGGACCAAATCCACAATCTAGGCACATACCTCAACCAGGAATCGAACCAGCAGCTTTTCACTTTGCAGGACAACTCACAACCAACTAAGCCACACCAGTCAGGGCTCCATTCTGCTATTACTGGAAACTTGAGTTGATTCCAATCTGGGCTATTTTTAAGCAATGCTCCTATGATACTTCTTTGTATCAGTATCCTGATGTATGTGTACATTGCTTCTCTTACCATTGTACCTGCTAGTGGCATTGCTGGGTCACAATATATGGCTATCTTCCATATCTTGACCAGACAATGTCCAACTATTCCAAAGAGGTTGAACAAATTCATATCCCATCATCAATGTAAATTGTTTCCATAATAATTTTAAGATAGGCATTCATTGAATTTATAAAACTTGTTAACATTACTCATTCGCAGATTTCTGGTAGGAACCATTAGACGCCAAACGCAGACCTGAGTCATTTACTCCATGAATGCTCATGTATTACTAAGGAATAAACACCTAGGATCTGAAAGTCCCTCCACTCCCAGAAGAGGTAATCAACCACCTGTATATCACTTGAATCCTATGATAAACCCTACAGCCCTGACAATAAGTGCCCAAGACAGTTTTCTTAAACTATTGTGGGCACAAATTTCTTTGAGATTCTGATTAACAGCCATGAACCCTCTGCCTACAATATGAATTCACTCACGAAATTTAGCATATAATTCCAGAGTGTTCTCACACCTCTTAAAGTAACCACTAGGGTTTCCACCATTAAAAAACCCTCTGCCCCAAGCTTCCCTGAATGGAGAAGACAGCTAGCCCGCAAGCAGAAACACGAAAGCCTTTGAAATACAGAGGCAATCCTGAATCTTCTAGTGTGTTGGCAAGTCCCATCCCCTGATCTAAGTCAGAGTTCTCAGGGTAGCTCTAGTCAGCAACTCTACACTCTAATTTTTTCAGACCCTAGGTTTCTGACTCCCTGAGCCTAAACTGTTTTGGACTCTGGCCAGGTACCCCGTCTCTAAGATTTGCCTCACTGGTTCTTAACCTATCTGGTTTACCTCCCGTTGGTGAGTCAGGTTCTTCTGCTATGGATAAAAATCTGGATTCCTGTCCATAAATAGTATGGAAGCTCCTAGTTATCATCAACAGTGGAGAGTGTTCATCAGCAGATAACTACTGCATTTTATAATACTTTCCTATCTCTCTTATGTATCAGGAGTTCCTTAGGGATATGAAATATAAATCTACCTTTTTAAAATATAATTATTATGTAGTAAAACTTACCCAAGATTTTTATCACTGCTGATGGACACGCATATCTCCTGGAAACAGGCCATGTTACCTAAAATTCCCACACAGATTTCCTGTCAAACCAAATTTCACAGGTCACAATAGCTCTGAAGTGAAAGACACATATGAGAATAAACACTTGAAGAAAAACATTCACTGAGCCTTAGGAGATAGGACAGGAGGCAGCATATACAAGCATATTGCCTGTGCCCTAATCTAGACAATCTCAGAGTATCTGTGAAGGGATGAAAGACATGAGAAAAAGAAAGACCAAAGGCAGGCAGAAGTTATGGAAGCAGAAATATTATGGCTGAACCAAATCTTACATGATCAGTAGGGTTTAGATATGCAAATAAGAAAGACATTCAAACAAGGGGCAGAGTATCAGGAAAGGCAAAAAGGGAACAATGGACACGGCTAATAGAGGGGACAGGAAAGCAAGGAGCCTGGCTGTGGCACAGAGAGAACAGCATGAGACAAATGCAGCAGGTAGAAAGATCAGGACTAAGGGCCTTGAATGCCACAAAGAGTTTAGATTTAATTAAGGAGGTTATATGGAGCCATGAAGGTCCTCAAGAAGGGGGACAACGCACTGCAATGACATTGTAGGACAATGAGTCTGGAAGCAAAATGCATATTTCATAATAGTTAAAAAACTTTAAAAGAAGTTAATAACCTAATAACAGCTAATGTTCAGTTAGCACTTACTATGCCCAGGTACTTTTTATATATCATTTCATATAATAATTTACAAGGTAGGTATTATTATTATCCCCATTTTTCAGATGAGGAAACTAAAGCACAGAAAATTTAAGCGACTTGCCCAAAGTCCCCAACTAGGACATAGCAGTGCTCCGAAGCATTTGACCACTGTATCATGCTGCATCTCTCAGTAATCAAGATGCAACAAGATGACGGTGGCAATGGCATGCCTGGAAAGGATAAAGACGAGAGCGTCTCGAGGGGGAAGCAAATTAATTGGATGGAAGGCAAAGGGAGAAAGCGGTTAATATGACTCCTAGGTTCAAGTTGCTTCGTTTCTCTAGTCGAGGATATTGGTCCCACTGACAAAAAATTGAAAAAAAAAAGCGTAGGGAAAGACACAATGAGTTCAGCCAGGGTAGAGTTTCTAAACTTGCTGGAACATAAGAATTATTCACAGAGCATCTATGAATAAAAAACACAGATTTCCAAGTCCCATCTCAGATCTATTCAATCAGAATCTCTAGGGCGGGGCCTGGGAAGCTACTGTTTACCAAGCACACCATGTGATTTTTATGATCAGATATATATGATAATCACTGAGTTAGGATACATGGAATTTTTTATTGCAAAATGCAGCATGCAAGTATAGAATGAATGCCTGAAAAAAGTTAGAGATATGGCACCAGAAATCAGAAGGGGGGTCATGGCTTTGATACCGCAGGTACAGATTTGCAACTTAACAGTGTAACGAGTGGATGAGCTCACTAAAGAAATTAATATTAAAAAAACAACGGATCTGGGTCTACACCTTAGAAGGAGACCACATTCAGCATGTAGGAAGAAAGAAAAAAAGCAAATAAAAGGACAGGGAAGTGGCTGAAGAGGTCAGAGACCAAGAGAATAGGTGGCATCAAAGCTACAGGAGTGAAGGACCAATAAAATGTAGGTGATCTAGTGTTGTTAAAAGATGAAAAGAGTTGGACAGAAAGGAAACATATATTATTTCCCTTACAAACTAAAGAGGGAATAACTGAATTTCCAAACCAAGCCTCTCAGTCTTGGCTGCTCACTGTAATGAATCACTTGGGGGAACTCTGAAAGCTATTTGGCCTGCGAACCAGAGCGTCACTGGTTTGATTCCCAGTCTACAGCACAAGCCTGGGTTGTAGGCCAGGCCCCCGGTAGGGGGCGCGCCAGAGGCAAACACACACATGTTTCTCTCCCTCTCTTTCTCCCTCCCTTCCCCTTTCTAAAAATAAATAAAACCTTTTAAAAATAAATAAATAAAAGCTTTATGGAGCCTCACAATTACAGGTTCTTTTAACTGATCTGGGTATGGACTGACTCAAGATTTTTAAAAGCTACCTCAGGCAAAGCTTCCCAAATGTGGGCCCAGGTCCAGAGAACTTGAAATCCTCGATCCTATCTCAAACCTACTGGGGGTGCACCCAGTCATCAGTGATTCTGGGATATGCTGAAGTTTGAGAGTCCGTGTCCTCAGTGATTCTAATGTGTGGCAAAGGCTGAGAGCCACTGCTATAGGCAGGCTGTGGCTTACAGATATGTACAATGATATGACTGATTCATGAAAGGTGCTATTCCTGACAGTAACTTATTTTCTTTAAGTGCCAGTCATGAATCAATGTATTTAAGTTAGAAAAATACAGGAGAAAATCATAATACTGTCAAATCTTCATAATATAAACAAAAAGTGGTTCATTGTTTCACCAGGCCCCAATTCAGATGGAACACTGTACTAAATAAAATTTTAATCCAACATTTAATTTGTAAAAATATGCTATAGAATTCTCCACTTCGTAATTCCAAAGAATACAGTACAGTACAGTGGTTACACTGAGGAAAGCTAGGCTCAAACCCTAGCTCTTTTCTTTCCTAGTTTTAAGACCTTGGATAAATTTCTTAAGCTGAGACCTGACTGTTTTTATTTATAAACTAGAGGTAAAGACCCACCAAACAGAGTAATGAAACCAACTGCTCAGTTAATAGCAGTTATCCATAATTATAATTACTTAATAGATATTTATTAATCACCTACAATATGCCTAACACATAGCAACCTAAATGGCACTAAAGCACAATACATTGCACAGAACATAGATAAAGAGTAAATGAGAAGCACAGGTAATTATTTGGGGTGTTTATAATCGGCAATGGCCACTGAGAGCTTATTTATTTGGGAAGGCCTGGAAGAAAAGTACCACCTTGGATAACAGGTGTGAATACTGAGAGGGGCTGGCAAGCATACGAAAGGAGGCGTGGAGATGGTGATGATCACAGCAGGCTCATGAGACAAGGAGCAGACAGGCCTTACTAAATTAGAAGGACCTCTGGAGAGTAGATTTTATGTTAGAGAGATGAATTAGATTCAGATTATGGTAAGTCTTGAGTAACAGGCTGAGTTTAGAATGAAGGTTTTTAAGCGATGGAGGATTTTATGAATAAATAAGAGCAATAAACAGAAATGGGAGGTCTAGGCACTGTTCCCTGTTCTGTCACCACATACTGGCGGCAGAACTTCCGTTATGCTTATATTAAGGTATTGATCTCTCTGGTCCAGCCCAAGTCTAAAATTCTAGGATTCTAATAACTCTAAATAGCACATTACTTAGTACTTGGTAATGTTCAATAAACATTTGCAGACTAATTTGTAGGTATTAAGAAAATTAAAGTGAGAAAAATGAGAGACTATCCAGGATTATCTGCTGTTATTGCTTCAAAGAGGAGGCTATAAAAATGTACATACTTACTCTTAATCGAGGACATGTGGATTTGGCCAATACTCCCATAAATATGTCAGGAGCATTAAATTCTTGGAGAAATAAAGCCACATCCTGGAAATAAAATGATTATTAACTTGGATGTTGAATATTCCTTTTTAAACCCATAGCTTAGGCAACCATAAAAAATGTTTAATTCCATTTATGCCTCCTTTTAGGTAGAAGGAGAAAAAGTTAGGAACTGTCAGATAAAAGTTATTCAGTCAGATAAAAGTAATGTTACAAAGTCTTTGTGGTATCTGGTCCCAAGGCAATGGAACAATTCCTTAAACAAAGCCAAACTCGTATCAGCATGAACGGGTTGTAGGGTCAGGAACCTAAGTTTTGCTCAACAACCAAGGCATGAATAACTTGGTTGAGAACCTAACTATTCAAGATGGAAGACAGAGAACCAAGGTTTGACTGTAATTATGATGTTATAGGGGGCTCTCCTCTTTTGCCTGCCTTGAATATATTTACATTAATGATCTTTGTAACCACCAGGAATTCTCATTAACTCATTCAAACACATTTCCTGTTCCCAGGTATCATGCTAGAAGCCCAAAATAAAGAAAAGTAAAATTCTTAATTCCTGTCTTGTAAGAGCTTAAAACATGATAAGGGAAACCGTTGAAAACTTCTATTGGGCCATGCCCCAAATCACAACTTAATGCTTTCAAAATTCTCAATAGAAAACAATCCTGGTCACAGTGTAACTGCAGCAGCTTCACACTTCCTTCCGAAAGTGTGACCAAGTCTATAGAACCTAAAGGGACACACCACACAGATAAAGGAACATGGAGTGGACATGTGACCAAATCTGGTTAGAAATGTGGGCTCAAAACTGTATCAGTTTGCTGAAATTAGAGAAGACATAAATAAATGGAAAGATATAACTTGTTCATGAATCAAGAGACTCATTATCATCAATTTATCAATTCTTCCCCTATCTGACCTATAAATTCAACTCAATATAAATTCAACTCAAAAAGCCTAGCAGGCTTTTTGTAGAAATTGACAAGTTGATTCTAAAGCTAATATGGAAATACAAAAAACCCATGACAACCAAAACAACTTTGGCAAAGAACAAAGTTGAAGGATTAACACTACCTGATTTCAAGATTATAAAGTTACAGTCATCAAAACTGTAACTTTAGTTTAGTTTGGGATTAGTGTAAAAATAGACAAATAGATCAGTGGAACAGAAAAGAGTTTAAAAACAGATTCACATGTATATGCATAGACAACTAATTTTTAACAAAGGTACAAAGGCAATTCAATGGAGAAAGGGCAGTCTCTTTAACAAATGAGCTAGAACAAGTGGATATCCATCTACAAAAAAAGTGAACTTTTATCCATACATTACATCATACTCAAAAAAGAACTTAAAATGGGTCATAGATCTGTAAGTAAAACCTAAAATCATAAAACTTTTAGGAACAAAAAAGACATAAGAAAACAATACAATTCAAAAATGAACAAGAGTCAGTCAGTGCATCAAAAAAGATAACTGACTGCAAATAAGCACATGAAAATACATTCGACATTATTAGTAATTAAGGAAACACAAGTTACGATTATAATGAGAACACCACACCTATTAGAACGACTAAAATTTAAAAGACTGGCCACACCACATAGGTACCGATGAGAAGAAACTGCTTATAGTAATGTAGAATATAAAACACACTTTGGAAAGAAATTGACCATTTCTTTAAAAATTAAACACATAGTTACCATGTGACCCAACCACACTATTCTAGGTATTCACCCAAGAGAAAGGAAAACATATGCCCACACATACTTAGACCCAAAAGTTCACAGCAGCTAACTCAATATCCATCAACAGGTGAACAGATGAATAAATCATAATATACACATATAATGGAATAACACTATGCAACAGTAGTTTTTTTTTAAAACTCCTAAAATACATTAACAACATGGATGAATCCTAAAATAATAATGCTGAGTAAAAGGGCAAGACCCCTTAAAATAAGAATATGATCTAACTTATATAAAACTTCTGAAAATACAAACTAGTTTGAAGTAACAAAAAGCTGCTCAGTGGTTGCCTAGAGTGGGGAGTGGCAGGAAGGGGTAAGAGGGATTAAAAGGGGCATAAACTTTTGGGGGTAATAGACATGTTCTTTATCTTGACTATGGTGGTGGTTTCATGTGTATACACACATCAAAAATTTTCAAATGGTGCAGTTTAAAATGTGCAGTTTTTATACCTCAGTTAATGCTTCAAGTATATTTTGAGTATATTTTGTGTCAATTATAGCTCAATAAGGCTGTTTTTAAAAATGGATGGAGACAATGAATAGCTGTTAACAATTTTTACGACAGAAGAATACAATTAAATGTGTTTTAGGAAAAAGATAACTTGGGTGGCGATGTGAAAGACAGAAGGGAAGTGGGAGACTAAAACAGGATTTTAATGAGGAATCTGTTGCAAAGTCCAAGTAATAAAATGAGAGCTTATATGAGTCGATCTCTTTCCCTTCTTCTCCTACCTGTAAAATAAGGGTACTCACTTATATCACAAGGTTATTGTGAAGAACAAATGGCATAATAAACATGAGAATGATTTTAACTCTGGAGTACAATACAAACATTAAAATATTATTAATGCAGTTATATACGTGTAATTCCCTCTTGTCCCTTTCTTCTAATTTAGCCATGGTACATCAATGGTTTCCTAACTCCTACCCTACTCTCGAGGGTAGGAGTTAGTCCAATGTTCTCTTTAGGTAGATAAGTATCAAGACCTTCCTGGGCTACAAGAGTTCTGGTATTCATAAAAACTATATATTTAGCACAAATCTAAAAGACAAAAGTATAGCATTTATAACTCCTGGGACCTCATGCCCTATACCACACATAGGATTACAGAAAAAATCCATTCATCACCTCCTTAACCCAACAGGCTTTTCATTTCATTTCCTATCCCATACCTCATCCATGGACATATCCCATACTCTGCAAATTTCATTCTCCATTTCTTCTTCAAGCTCCATCTGCTGCTCCTCATCATCTAAGCTGGATTTGGTGTTTTCAGGACTAACAATCTTCAGAAACACAGAAGAAGAAAAGAGATGAATAAAAGCTGTCCCTAGTACTCCTCATGTAATACTACCCCATAATCACGTTGAAGTCACAAAGATGCTACCCTCAAATGTTTTCTCTTGCAAAAACTTTGCTTAAAAAAATCAGTATCTTAGGTAGATCTATTCATTTAACATTCATGAAGCAAATACTGTTGCTAGGTATGGGGACAGAAATACAAAGATGAGTAAGACTTAATCCCCTGCTTTCAAGCAGTTTATGGTGTGGTGGGGGAAAGACATGTAAGCCGATAATTACACAGAAAAGGCTGATTCAACTGAATTGTGGACAAAGAGTTGTGAGGGCAAAGATGATGGACCAGTGACCTACGCCTGGGAGAAGTTAGGGAAAGCTTTTCTTAGGTGGTATTTAAGCTAAATCTCTAAGGAAGAAGAAGAGTTTCCGTGGGAAGAAGAAGGGAAGAAGACCATACAAAGTACTGGAGTTCGGAGTTCAGGGCCCCCAACATGTCTGGGGGGTGGTGAGCAGTTTAGTGTCATGGGTAGGAGGGGCTGGACTCCAAACTAAGAGATACTCATTTTTCTCCTGCAGGCAAAGGAATTATAAGGAGTCCCCATGCATACCTTTTGGTGGGTTATTGTTGTCATTGTTTTTAATTTTATTTATTTACTTTTATTGTTGTTGTTTTAAATTTTATTTATTGTTGTTGTTTTTAATTTTATTTATTTACTTTTAGAGAGGGGGGAAAGGAGGGAGAAGGAAAGGGAGAGAAACATCAGGGTGTAGTTGCCTCTCACACGCCCCCTACTGGGAACCTGGCCTGCAACCCAGGCATGTGCCCTGACTGGGGAATTGAACGGGCCACCCTTTGGTTCGCAGGCCGGCACTCAATCCACTGGGCCACACCAGCCAGGGTTGTTTGGTTTGTTGTTGTTTTTTTTAAGAAACATTATTCTGGCAGCTGTGTAGAGATGGACTGGAAAAAACAGAGGCTGGAAATATGTAAATCGGTTAGGAAAGCTCACACTTACGGTCAGCCTTCTATAAGCCAAACGCCATGGTAAGCACTCTATGGCCATTATCTTATTTAAACTACACAATAACCCTATATATACAATGACATAAATACTATCATCCTAATGTATAGAAATTGCTAAAGAAATCGAGGCTCAGCGATTCAGCGATTTGCCCAGATTCACGCTGGAAGTAGGCGACGAAGCCGCGCCTTGGGTACCAGGGCATTAGGACTCCAAAATCACCATTTATTCTACTACAACAAAAGTCCACGAAATAGATAAATTGGGACTTAGACTTCGGAAACGACCGTGGGAATGGGGAGCAAAAACCCGAGCAATGTATTTACATGGGCATATATTTTCAGAATATTTGCAAAAGTAAAATATTTCACCGCAAGCGCTCCAGCATTCCTGTCACTAGACCTCCTTCTGTGTTAAGGGGCACCAGAAGTGGCGGCGGCATTCGGGGTCGGGGAAACTACCAGGCCGCGAGACCAGGGGCCCCGCCGCGTGCGCCCGGGGAGGGGAGGGGTCGCGGTGCAGACCGTGGTTCCCCTGCTGGAGGGGCTGCCCGAGGCGGGGCTGGACACTGGGGGGGAAGTAAGGAGAGCCCACGCGAGGCGCGAGTTTCCACACCTGAATAAGCCCGCTGAGGACGCCGAAGAGCCAGTGCTTGCTGTACACCGTGCTACCTATGCAGTCTCCCCCGGCCACCTCCTCCGCACCCTCGTCCCCAGTCGGCGGCGGCGGCGGCGAGGGGTTACGGTCCATCATTTGGCGGTTACTAGCATGGAGGAGCCGCGCCGGAAGCCGCCGGAGGAAGCGAGAGCCCTTCTGGCTCCAGAGGGCCCGGCGCTGCTCTCGCCACAGCGCCCCCTGCTGCCCAGAGCCCTCCCGGCCTGAGTGCCCGCCCAATTCCCATCAGGCTTGGGAGCCCAGATGACCCATCCCTGCAATGCCACTCCACCAGGACCCAGGCATGGTTATATTCATAATTGTTATTAGTCACACTTACTGGACCATGTATTTCATCTCCCTACATACACTGTGCTGGACTGCACGGGACATGCTCATTTTGTTACATGATCTCTGCTCCTGCACTTGCGAGTCACCACACCAGGCAGTAAGAGCATACCTAGAGGCCATTCATACTACAGGTTAGCGATCAATAACTTAATTGTACTAGGAAGTGACTGCAAATCACATAAAGTGTCCCACTACTTAGCAAACCAATTCAGTTCATTCCTAAATCAACTTCTCCTTAGTTAGATCCCCAAGAAACCTATGACCATCCCAGTGGTCACTCAAAACAAGGAGAAATGTGAGGGTGAAATGTTGGAATGGACAGAGGCAGAGGCATTAACTGCTTAAGGTTAAAATATTTTACTTTTTTAGCTTTTACAAAGATGTTCGACCATGTCAACACTTTTTCCATGTCCCTCCCAGGGCCTTGGAATGGACCCATAAAAGTGAGGAGCCCTGATTGTCGGGTTCACAGTAAATCGGACTCTGCCTCCATGCATGTCTGCTAGAACATTACAAAAGTCATGCAGAGCCCTGGTTGATGTGGCTCAGTGGATTGAGCGCGGGACTGAGTGAAGCAAACGGTGGCTCATTTGATCCCATCAGGGCACATGCCTGGGTTGCAGGCCGGGTTCCCAGTAGGGGGCGCGTGAGAGGCAACCACACACTGATGTTTCTGTCTCTTCCTTCCTCCCTTCCCTTCTCTCTAAAAAATAAATAAAATCTTTTTTTAAAAAAGTCATGCAAAATTCAAGATGATTCTAATGGGGGACTCAAGAGTTGGAAAATTGTAGTTTAAGGTAATAGTTAATAAGCCTAGTAGTTAATGCATGTGAAAAGCTATTCTTTCAGGAACTTCAGGTACCACCCACACTGACTCCAGGAGAACACAAGTGATTGATCTTTGTGCTGAAGGAGAGACCATAAGCAATCAAGGTGGTATCTGAGACATTGTGTTCCAGGGAGAGACAATCTGCTGCCCAGGACACAGATAAAGAAAATCACCCAGGACCCAGGACACTGGACACTGAACACAGATAAAGAAAATGACCAGTCAGTAGATTAAAGGATGGTAGGGAAATTGTCAGACTGCAGCTTTTATCTGATTAACCTCTTTCCTGAGTCCCAAATCCCTTACTTACACTTTTTTTCTCTTGAGTTCCAGACCCCTTACCTATACTTTTGCCCCCTTATGAAAAAAGCTGGCTTGAAAGAAATGTAAGATGATCTGTTAGGGTACATAACCCGTCGTCTTCTCAGATTGCCTGCTATCTGAATAAAGTGCCCATAAAGATTCAATCCCTGTCTCTGCTTATTGGGTCTGGTAGGTGACAGACAGCCCGAAAGCCGGATTTTCTAATTTCAATTCTTTGATTGCAGCACTGTCTGGTAAATTGTAAGATTTAGTGGATGACCCATCCGCTAAATGCCCCCATAATTATGCCAACCAAAAAGGTCCCCAGAGATACCCAAAAGATGGAAAGGGAATAGGGCTGGGTGCAATGCTGTTCTTATTAAGAACTATGGTCTAGATCTCTCTATGTCCCCAGGACTGGCAAGTTTGGGAAGGAACTATGTTCATGCCATTCTCTAAGGAAATCGTTACTTACCCCTATCTAAAGTTGCCTTAACACAATGATGTAATCGCCTCCAAATTGCTGCTTGCTTTTTCTCAGCCCTTTATTAACTCTGCCCCCCCATATAGATTTACTGTTATAGACTCGTGAGGATCAACTAGGGTGGTACATTCATTAAAGGAATGACTAAGTGAACTAATATATGCAAAAGTGTTTTATAAGCTCTAAACTTCAATGCAAATGCAAGTTGTAGCAAATTGTTAAGAATGGTGGTTCTAGCCTTAGCCAGTGTGGCTCAGTTGGTTGGGTGTCATCCCCTGAAGCAAAAGGTCACTGGTTCAATTCCCGGCCAGGGCACATGCCTGGGTTGCGGGTTCAGTCCCCAGTCAGGGTGCGAAGAAGAGGCAACTGATAGATGTTTCTCTCTCATGTTGATGTTTCCCTCCCTCCCTCTCTCCCTTCCCTCCCCCTCTCTAAAAACAAGTAAATTTTCTAAAAAAATTTTTTAATAGCAGTGGCTCTAGTGTCAAACTAGCTATGTGACATGGATATATAGTTTAACTGTTTGTACCTCAAATTTCCTCAGCCATAAAATGAGAGGATTCCATGATATAATACCAGAAAACACTTAGAGAATATCTGACCCACAGGTGACTTGCCAAATATTAACTGTCACCACAAACATCCTACTAACTGGTGTTAGAAGAGCTGAAAAACCAACCAGCAAAACAACTAACACATAAACCACTAACTGACAAGGATGGACACAAACTTTCAAGAAGGCATGAGCAAAGTGCTATGAAGGCATATACTGTTAAGATTAAGGTTTTAGGTGCTGACAGAAATGTACACTGAGACCTGAACACTGAAAGGTCTGGTAATAGCTATATATTCAAAGGGGCCAGGAGAGAAGAAGGTTTGACTCAGGCAAAAGTTGCTACAGGGTGTCTGCCCTGAATGACTCTGAGATTGTGTCACCTCCACCCAAACTCACAGACACAGACAGGCTCCACTTTCATGAAGGTGTCCATCCGTCACCCTTTAGTCCCAACAGCCAGTCCTTACAGCAAAGAATAGCACAGACTTTTTAACATTCAGTATCATATGCATTTATTACATACATATTAAGTGCCCTCTATATGCATCTAAGGATATAGAACTCAATGACTCCGTGTCCCTGCCCTCAGGGGCTCACAGCCCCAGTCCTGAGAGCACAGAGAAGGAGCTCAGTACTTGCTGGGCAGGCCGGCAGGTCTGAAGTGATTGGGGTCTTTCCCGCTCCGGCCCCATTCGTTGGCTCTCTGGTCAGCCTTCGAATCCTCCACGCCATGGCCGCTGTCTCCGTGTTTAAAAAGGTCAGTTCCTCTCTGAATGGTCTCTCTGGCATCGCTGGAATGGAGGAGGGCAGGTAGGAGGTGAATCAGGGACTTAGGAGAAATTGCCCCACCTCTCAACTCTCCCCTTTCCAAGGGATCTATGACTGAGAGGAACCAGGAAGGACCCTGTGTGGGCACAGCAACCAGCCCTGTCTGACGCCCGCATGCTGGGCAGACAGCACTCACACAGCAGGGTGGGATCACCCATTCCACTAGTCTTGTTCTGGCTCCTTCAGCATCTCAGACTTCCTCATGGGCCCAGAGGGACAGGGTAGTCAAGAGGAGGAGGGTCCACATTCTTCACAGGAGACTTCTCCAGGCTTGGCCCCTCCTGGCTCCCTCCAAGGCCACCAAGCTCTGCTACCCATCCTGCATCCCCAGGAGCCCTGTTACCTGATCACTTTAGCAGCCCAGGCGCCCCCAGGTCCCCTCTTGGCAGCGTCATAGTTCCCCCGGGCGTGGAAGTATTTATCTGCACCTATGTAATTGGCTTTTCTCATGTCAGAGTAGGCTCTCCACATGTCTCTCGCCCCTGGGAAGGAAGGAACATGTGAATGAGATGGAGGTGGTCACATATGGGCAAAAGGAGGAATAAAACATGTTCTTCTACTGATGGTAAGATTTGAGTCTTTGACTGAGCCGTTGGAGATCATACTGGTTTGAGAGAACTCTTTCCTTGCCTTTTAGTTCCCGGGTTAATGTTATGAGAATCACACACGGTGCGGGTTTTATTCTGTTTGACTCCATTCTAAGTTCTGTTGCTACTTTGGTTTCAGTGTGTATGGTGCGTGTAAAGAAGAGGTGAGGTGGTGTGTAAGGGATGTTTGGTTGTACAAGCAACCTCCACCTGGAAAGATGCAGGGAACCCCTGACTGCGGTGTGAGAACAGAGGGGACCCTGAGGGAGGTTCAGAGCACTGTGATCCCAGCCCAGACATTCATCCCCACAGGCAAGGTGAGGACAGCCCATCCTGAGTACATCTGAGTGTCTGGGCACATTTGTCACCAGGGCCGCTGTCCAGGTGCAATCAGCACATAATAAAAGTGAGCTGCCTTAGAAACTTTATAGAAATAGGGTAATAGATGCAGAACAAGAGCAAGTGACCCACCAGCTCTAACATTCAATGTCCTCCCCATAAAACGGGTGAGTATTGCTTCCCTCAGAGTGGTTAAGCAGGACTGAGAAAATACCGTGTAATGTCAAGGACATCGTAGGTGGACAATATACTATGACTTTACTTCTCTGGACTTTAGGAAGAGAGGGGCTAAAGGAAGTAAAAGAGCCAAGTAAGATGAACAGTGAGTCATAGAATGAATTGGATCAAGCTAAAATTTAACAGCAACACATTTAATAACTTACTAGGAAAAGAACAAAATCTAGTGTAGAGTTAGAACATGGTTTACATAATTAATTATTCCATGAGATCACTGATCTTCACTTCATATGTCATTTGGCATTAAAAAATATAGCTTTGTCGAGAGTTATGACATTCTTACTGTACTTATATACATGGATTTAAAAGATCCTTGTAGTCCAGACTTGCATAATAAGTATTTCCAAGATGCTTGGCATATTTTATCACCAAAGGACAGCACATCAAGGATAGTGGTTCTCCAACTAGGGTGCACGAAATCAACTGGGTGCTTAATGAAGGCTAGATTTACGCTCAGCCACAGAAATTGTGATTCAGTGGACCCAGTTAACTACATTTCACAAAGCACCCCAGACTCCATATGATCCTCGTGCAAGTGGTCCTAGAACAACCCTGTGAAAAACACTGACCTAAGAGACAAAAAGATATTTTTAGATGGCCCTATGAGAATTTAGATAGAAATAACAACAAGCTCTTAAGACAATTACTCAGATGCAATCACAGAAAAACATGCAAAATAATGTTCTGAAATAAACAAAAATTTATGTCTTTCCTATGGCTAGTGAGGTATCTGTCTCCTGCTATTGGTTTCCTGGCCAGACCTCAGTCCCAGCAGAAACACCATCAGGTAATTCATCATTCCTTTAATTGTAGGACGGGGAGCTCTGTAGACTTGCCTTTCAAAGGCACCTCATCCCCACTCTTAGCAATATGCTCAGATAAAGAACAGAGCAAGTATTCACACATCCCTCCCTCCCCATGTGCAGCCTTGTCTGGGAGGCCATCTAGCATCACGGTCAATGGCAACGTCCCGGGATCTCAATGACCTAGATTAAATACTGCTCTACCTGATGACTTTGTTAGGTATCTTAATCTCTTTGCACCTCAGTTTCTCTGGTAAGAGATAATGGTACCTACAATGCAGGACCGAAATATTAAAACAAGAGGATGAAAATGAGTTTCTTTGTACATGAAAAACATTTAGAAAATGCCTAGCAAGCATTAAATGCTCCGTTAACCTTTGCTGTGTTAACTAAGAAGTTGGGGAGTGTAAATACCCGCCACGCGTTGGCTGGACCCACTTCATGACTGAAAGGAAGAAATGAACTGTCCCTGATTGCCATTAGGGGGCAGTAGAGCACGATTTATACTTATGAAGTCCCCTCTGAACTCCCAACCCTTTCATCACTCCTGCTGAAAGTTGGGGCCCAAACTTTAGGTGCCCTCTGGCCTCAGGGTCCCCACAAAAGAGCACACAGCTGCCCAGAAAATCCTAGGGAACACCTACCATGAAAACAGTGTTCTCTTTCTACCCAGTTGGGACCTTTCCTAGGGAGAGTGTGGCCTCTGCTCAGGTGAAACCTGGGGCAGGTCTGATGCGGCCTCCTCAAAAGCCATGCTCAGTCCTTACCTTGACCAGCCTCCCTGAGGAACTCTCCCCACCTCTGGCTGCTGACGCCCAGGACCAGGGAGCAGAAAATGATGATGGCGGAAAGCTTCATCCTGAGGAGAGAGTCATGCAGACACAGCCACACATGAAACAGTTTTGCCCCTTTTTTTTGGTAATGCTGACCTACCCTAGCATTCCAAAAGTCAATTCCACTCAAATTTCTGTTTCTATATCAATACCAATATCTATATCAACTATACACTTATGCAAATGGATAGAGTGCATTTCAGAGAATCAGGTCTGCGTTTTCGTGTGACTCATTGGAATCACAGCGATTTCCTTATAGGAAAGGGCAATGCACAAGCCAGTGATTTTGAGCTGATGTGCGGCAGAAATTTTAAAACATGCAACACCTGACTCTTTTCCCGTAGACTGTCAGATTAAAAAACAAAGAAAAAGACACCAGCCAACATAACAATAGCTTTCTGGTGTGAATGAATCAAAATTATATCTATTTTTTGTCTGAGAGCAAAAAATATATTTTAGTAATTGGTTTAAGTGTAACATAAGATGAAGAAGTTTGAAAATCACTGTTATAAAGGAATGTCCATTTCAGTCACCCCCTATCAGCCCTGAAACCAAAATCTACAGGACTTTCCTAAAAGGTATTTGGAAATTTGTGTCCACTATAACTTTCTGCAATACGAGAAGAGTTCATCTATAAATATTGTAGGAATTGGTGCTCTACCCTCACTACATCACACAGAAGATTATGACAAAATCTCTAAGCCCCAAAAATTCACACTTCATGAACTCTAATGGTCAAAACAGTAGATTCAGGAAAGGTAAAGAGATCTGGGATGTAGCACAAGAATGCTGGTGGGGAAAGAGAATCTCCAAAGAGGGAAAGTTTGGAAAGTTCCAGCACCTCACCTTGGCCGTTGGGTCCTGCTGAGACTCCTGGTGAAGCCGAGCTGCCTGTGCTGCCTGCCTGGGAGCTGTGCCTGGTGCTATATACACTGACGCTTTGCTAGTGGGACAAATGGGAAGAGCCGTTTGAAGCAAAACATTGAGATTTGGGAAATTCCGCTTGTTCAGAACAGACCTCCCAGAACATAACGGTTATTTTTCACACACATCTAAGTTTCCCAGATTGTGCAACCTGGCAGCTTTCAGGGATGCAGAGAGTGTGGGTTTCCTGCCCATTTTCAGCCTCAAACCTGCTGGGAAAGGTTGCTTTTTCCCCCTGTGCAATAATGTGCTAACCCTTCCTGTGAAGGAGAATCAATGTTAGAAAAGAGATTTGACTGAAGAACGCGAGGGTGCAGGGTAAATGGAACAGCAGAAGGGGCGCCACTGCAAGCGACAGCTCAGGATAAAGCTGGGACCGGGGTACAGGTGTAGGCAAGGACAGATGAAATGGGAAAATAAAAGTTCCAGTGCCACCTGGTGTGGACTCTGCACTGGGAAAGGGGGTCCTCCAGGCTCAAGCCTGTCCATGATCAGTTGCTACTGAAGGTCATCTTTGCAGGTTATTTTTGGAGGTTCTATAACCCAGGAATGTTGAACCGTAGTCTAGAAACTTGCTATAATGTCCTATAGAAATGAGTCACGGGACATAGGACAATCTCTGAAGTCCGCTCTGTCATAGGAGTAGTTGTGGTTGTTATAAAAACTTCTATGTTAGGAATAACTGTAGTAAATACAGTTCTTAATATCCTATGTGCTAGTCTTCAGCTGCAAGATCACAGCAAATGTTTTCTCTTTTCTATCTTGAGGACACTTCCTTTTCCAGACATTAGCTGGGGTTACAGTTTTCAACACCAAGTGCTGGAATCACACAGTTAACCTTCAAAGATATGCAGGCCCAGGAAATATGCGTACCAGACTGTATGGAGAAGAAAAGATTAGAGAAGGACTGTGAACAGACGGGATAAGGACCAAGGAAATGAGTGACACCCCTTTCCTTTCATCTTCCATGATAACTTTCTACTTGTGACCCTGACCCATTTATCAACTTTTATTTCATTGTAATCTGTGTTAAGTAGATGCCTTATTCATGGATATGTCTGAGTTTGCACACTGTGTGCTGTCCTGGGTGTTGTGTACGGGAGGAGAATGACAGAGTCATCCATATATAAAGTGTGTTATGAATACACAGGGGCTTTTCTTCTTTATCTCAACATGGAATCCCAGTCAGGACAGGAGCTGGGTTGCTGGTTTTTTTCACCATCCATTATCAGAGCTTCAGAAAATGCCCAGAACATATTCAGGCTCAATGAATGAGCAGGATCTAAGCTGAATGCTCTGGTTCCCTGAAGAAAACTCAAAAAATATAAAATAGGTATAAACATGTAAACAAAAAGCAGTACCAATTCCATCAGCCGAGACCGTGGGAGGCGGTGGGGAGAGCCTCGGCAGACGCTTCCTGTGTGGCCTCCACTCTATTTCCTGAGTGTATGTACACTTATGAATACGTGAGGGCAGGGATGTAATACCTGTTATTGTACATTCTGTTGGTTCCCTTAACGACGTCTCACGATCATTTGTGCATATGCTGCCGACACTGCCACAAAGTTGGCGGCAAAACAGGTTCGGCCCGGTCTGTGAGGGTTAAGCATGTGACTTCGTAGCCACCTGCCACCTGAAGGTGGTTGCAGTTTAGCACATCATTTAATTCAATTATGTTGAATACTAACTTGCTTAAAACCTCCCAGGGGGCTTTACCTGCCTGAGAGCACTGGCCTTGTGTATCTGACACCCCGCTGTATTTCCAGGCCCTAGTGCTGTCCCTTCCCTATGCTGGAGCTCACTCAATAGGTGCTGAATAAGTGAATGGATGCCGAACGAGTTCTTTGCAATCATCTATATCGGAAAGGACAGTAGGTGGAGGTTTTCAAAGGTTCTGTGTGAGACTATTTGGACAGGCCTTAGCCGAGGCCTGCAGGGTAGCTCCCTCCAGGCCAGATGGCTCAGGGACAAGACAGTTCTTCCAGCAAAGGAACAAGTGGGTCATTGATGGGAGGTTTTGCAAGCATGTTGTAAAGGGTGTGGGTTTGACAGGAGTCCATAAAAAATGAATTTGTGTGTAAACCAAGCACACTTTTCTCAGAAAAGACTAGGGTTTTGTCCCATAATTAAAAGCAAAATCTGGGAAATTCGAGTATTGAGAAAGGGCGGCCTTTGCACCCAAGTTTAAAAAGTAGGCTGTTTGTGCTACTTCTCTTTTGGGACCCACAGAAAAAAACAACGAGACTCCAAGTCCCCACATCCTAGAGAGAGCACCCAGGAAACAGGGCCAGGTCTCTCGAGCACGATGCTGACAAAGAGGTGGCAATTCAGGCCTTCATAGCAACCACCTCCTCATCCCACTCCACCGAGGCCCAGACAGAGGGGCCTGAGAAGGAGGATGACGGGGAGAGCAGGATGTCAGTCTTGTGGGGAGTGCAGTATTTGTGGAGATAGGTGAATTCCTCAGATATGTTTGGGGTTCCAGGAAGAAAAGAAAAATGACTTTTCAGTCCCGAGCTGGGTGTGTGCTGAGCGGTAAACACTACCAGTCCATTAGGGTGCTCCCATAAAGCAGAGGGGAGTGCGGTGAGGGAGTTCTGGAGACGTGTGTGTGGGACTCAGTGGGTCGCTCTGGTTGTTTCTACTTTACGGATTTGTAGAGGATGAGCGGCCCGTGCCAGCCGAGTTCGAAGAGGCCCTGGCAGAGCGCGGCTAGGAGCTGGGGTGAGCTGTTTCCCATCCATCACCTCTGGAGCCCTGGCAAGGCCTGTTGTGGATTTTCCTGTTCCTCTGTGTGGAGGTTGCCCACGTCCGAGTGGGTGGAGTAAAGCTGAACTTGACCTCAGGAGCACCTCCATCACTCTTCGGGACTGATAATGGCTTCATACTGATTATTTCCTTCAATGATAGTATGTGAGTGAGAATCTGAATAGCTTAAATTTAATATCATCTTTCATCGCTTCTAAGACACACATTTCTTGAAATTGTTGTCATCGCTTTAGGAAAACGTACAAATTTGTTTAGTGAAGGCTTTCCTTTTTGTTTACCCACACGAGAGTGATGCAAGGTAAAAAATCTGCGTCTAAGTAGGTCCAAAATAGTTCTCTCAAGAAGTGCAAAATAAAAATTCTGAGTGATGAGAAACCATTTTGTCTTTAGTTGGCAACATTTTTTTCTTGGCAGTGTATAATTGATGATGTGTCTTTCAGTCCGTGGTATCTTAGACTCAGAGATACAGTGCGTCCTTTCTCTCGTTCCTCTAATTTCACAGTGCATTTTGTGTTAACTTCCCCTCTGATAGTCAGCACAGTGGAAATTCCAAATATTTATTGCTTCACCTCAAGCCTTTTCATCACACACCATGATGACTAATAGTCATTGTAGTTTGGGGACCTAATTTTTTTTTCTGTGAGAAGCATGCAAAACACTTTAGAGAAAAAAAATTTATATGATAAAATAAAATTATGTTATTTTGGTTTGTATCTTAGTAGACATTTTGGTGTGGATTTACATGGTCACTTTACAGTGACTCATTACCATGTTCTTGGACTCAAACATTGGGTCAAACACTCATGTTTTCTACAACTCCCAAATTTTCCACCCAGATCTGTCAACTTCTGACCTATACTTCTACTTCATTCACATCAACAAATATTTATTAAGCATATACTATATGTGAAGTGCTCGGACAGGGACTGTTAACACAAGGATGACATACGATAAGAGAGACATGCCTTTTCCCTTGGGTTTCCTACCTGTGTACCCTGAAGACAGACAGCAAGTGGGCCAACATATTGGAGCGGGTGAGTGTCAGGGGTACCATGTACAACAGCAGCAAGTACAGCCGGACCCCCGCAGGTCTCTTGTCCTCCCTCTCCAATGTTCTCATCCCCTGACCTCATTCTCGTTACCTTTTTCCTTCCTCAGAGCAAGAGACTATTCTGTTTGCCTTAGGGCTAACCATGCCCTGTGGGCAAATCCCCCTGCCTCTTGCTTCTCCCTGAATCGGGAGTTATTCCCTCTTCTTTATCTTTAGTGTCCCCCAGTCATTACCTCCTTCCTGCTCCTTATAACTAAATTGACCTATTATGAAAGAGAACCATTTTACCAATACCTAATAAATTCATTCAATCATTCATTCATCCATTCATTCATTCATTCCTCCCTTCCTTCACTCACACAATAAGCATTGTAGAGATCCCATTATGTGCCAGGTACTGGCATGGTACTGGATACTTAAGGGTGAACCAGACAGAAATGATCCCTTCTCTCATTGATTTTACACTCCAGGGAGGTAGATGGACCAAAAGATAATGTGAAAAAAATCAGAAGAATAACCAAGAAGTTAATGAAATAATCCCACTGGCAGAAATTGTTAAGAAAGAAAGAATACACAGGATACGCCAGGCTGGGTGATCGGGGAAAGTGTCTCTCAAAAAGGATTGATTTAGGAAAGAGTCACAGGGGAGAAAAGTCCAGTGATGTCTAGAGCAAGCAGAAGAGTGTCCTGGGGAGAGGGAAGGCCATGTGCCAGGCCCTGTGGCTAATAAGAGCTCGACTTGAAGGAGGGATTTGAGAATGGGGAGCATGGGAAGAGGTGCCATGAGATGAGGATGAAGAGTTCCAAGGACAGATAACACTGTGCTGTGTAGGTCAAGATAAGGACTTGGATTTTATTGGAAAGGAATTTGGAATGTGTTGAACTATTTTAAGCAAGGATTTTAAGAAATGTGATCTGATTATAATTGTATGATAGGCTGAGAGGTAGTTTTATATTGATGGTACCTTGTAGTTTATTTCTGTTACCTGAGTTAATGATTGATAATGCCCCCTTTCCACTCTGGAAAAGGATTTGGTTTGGATGATGAATTGTGTAGTCAGCTAGAGTTATCGGAGAGCCATGCAAATGGGGTGACTAGTTAGACAGCTACTGCATTAAGCCGGGTCAGAAGCAATGTGGCCAGAACATGGGTGTACATGGGATAGCTCTGTGACTAGAGATGAATTTTGGAAGTAGAATCACAAGACTTGCCAGTGGATTGGATGTGGGGGTAAAGGGAAGGGAAGCAACAAGCACGTTCCCTAATTTCTGGGGTGAGCAACAGAGGCAATGGTCCTGTCATTTACTGAAATTGAGACACCTAGTAAGTGAGAGTTTGAGAGAGAAATGAGAGCTCATTTTAGGACGTGTTAAGTTTGGGATCTCTGGAAGCCATCCAATCAGACATGTCAAGAGGTCCATTGGATAGACAAGCATGGAGCTCAGAAACAAGGTTCTGAGGTGGAGATAAAATTTAAGAGCCATCAGCGTTCAGACTACGTACATTTGTTTGAAAGTAGAGAAAAATAAAAAGCAAAGCCCAGGACAAAGTCTGAGGAACACTTAGAGTTTGGGGGAGATGAGGAAGACCCTGGTTTTCAGGAACAGTCGCAGCAACTTTTGTCACAGCCTAACTGTTCATTGTGACACCCCCATTTCACTCTCATAAGTGACCTTGCTTATATAGTGAATTGGATGCCCCCCTGCTCTAATAACCATGTGTGACCGGGCTGTTGAGAGGCTTAAGAGATCTATATTTTTCTGATAAGATTGATTTAAGTGAAAATAGGTCACCAAGGCTAATAAGAATCAGAAAACCAAATGAAAAATTTTAAGAAGGCTTATCAGTATATAGGACATGGTTGAGAAAAGATACTCTCACCTAGTGGACATATCAATAGATTCCATGAAAACCAAAAGGCAGAGAACAAAGTCTGAAAACAAAAAAGAAACAGAGTATCCAAGCACTATGGGACAACTACAAAACGTTGAAGATACATGTGCAGAAATATCAAAAGTAGAAAGGAACAGAGGAAATATTTGAAATAATAATGAAATACTGACTGAGAATTTGCCATTTAATGTCTGACAGGAAGCCACAGATCCAGGAAGTTCAGAAAACACCCAGCAGGGAAAGTGTCACAAAGCCCCTACACTTAGGCATATACAGAAAATCAAAGATAAAGAAAAATTCCTGAAGGAAGCCAGAGGAGGCCTTGCAGACGCCACTGCTGCCTGGGGTCTTGGCGCACCCAGCCACGGTCAACCCCACCGTTTTCTTAGGCATCACTGCCGACAGCGAGCCCTTGGTCCGTGTCTCCTTTGAGCTGTTTGCAGACAAAATTCCAAAGACAGCAGAAAAATGTCGTGCTCTGAGCACTGGAGAGAAGGGTTTTAGTTATGAAGGTACCTGCCTTCACAGAATTATTCCAGGATTTATGTGCCAGGGCAGTGACTTCTCACGCCACGATGGTACAGGCGGCAAGTCCATCTACGGGGAGAAATTTGATGATGAGAATTTCACCCTGAAGCACACAGGTCCTGGCATCTAGCCAGTGCCAAATGCTGGACCCAACACAAACGGTTCCCAGTTTTTCACCTGCACTGCCAAGGCCGAGTGGCTGGATGGCAAGCATGTGGCCCTCGGCCAGGTCAAAGACGGTCTGCGTGTTGTGGCAACCATGGAACGCGTCGGGTCCAGGAATGGCAAGACCAGCAAGAAGATCGCCACTGCTGATTGTGGACATCTCTAATGAATCTGACTTGTGTTTTATCTTAAAAAAATAAAAACTAAAAATAAAGAAGCCAGAAGAAGAAAACACCTCACCTATAGAGGAACAAAGAATGACATCCAACTTCTCAGAACCCATGTAAACAAGAAGAGAGGGGTGAAATATTTAAGGTGTTTAGAGAGAAAACAAAACCACCGCCCTAAGTTCTGTACCCTGTGAAATTATCCTACAACAGTAATGGAGAAATAAAGTCTTTCTCAGACAGACAAAAAAATTAGAGTATCTGTTGGCGTAGACCTGCTTTGCAAGAAATATTTGAAGAAGTTCTTCTGAGAGAAGGAAAATAATAAGGTTAGCAACTTAGACCTACTTAAAGAAAGGAAGAGCACTGGAGAGGAATAAGCGAAGGTAAAACAGCATTGATAACACCGCTCGCAGTGGGTCGGGTAAGCGCAACTTAGCCACGCGGCACCCTAATCCCAGCAGAGCGTGCGGCTTGCTCTCACTAGCCAGCGTCTGCCCATCGGTCTCCACCTCTTGTCCTGCCCCTGCTTTATTTTTTTCCTTTTTATTGAACTTATTGGGGTGACACTGGTTAACAAAGGTATACAGTTTTCAGCTGCACAGTCTACAAAGCATCATCTGCACACTGTACTGTGTGTTCACTGCCCCAAGTCAAGTCTCCCCTGCTTTGTTTCAACTAAGATTCACCCTTCTGAGAATCAGACGCAGGCGCCCCCCACCCCCTCTACTTGCACTTCTCTTAGTGCCTTCCGATGGGCACACTATGAGAATGTTCTGTTGCAACTGTGCTACATGCTGCTTTTTCTATCTCCTTGACAAACAACTGCAATGGGCTTTTCCTCCGTAAATACAATTTTACCACTAACCTCCTTCGCTTCGGAGTTCTCCTCAATGCCTTGTGAAAGGAAAGTTTTATGCCAATTTCCATTTATTTACTTCTAGTTCCACATCCACCCTTCTTTGCCCTGTTTCCGGTACTGGGGCTGAACCCCTTAAATTTTCACCTGTGCACACTGGGCACGATGCTAACCGTTGTCAGTAAAGGGGGCTGTAGGAAGAGCAGGAAACTAGGCATCTCTCCCAGGTCCCCTGTGCTTCCCTTCCTTGGGCTCTTGGGCTGCTCCACTCATGACCAGGGCATGCAGTGGCACTCACCCCTGAGAGTGTCGGTTGTATCCCCAGGTCACTAAAGGTCCCTGATCATTCCGTGGTACCTCACCTGCATTTGCTGTGTGCTCAGCAGCACCCTGCCTGTGTGAGGGGCGCTGCCTAACAGCTTACAATAGACTGGGTGGTTTAAACCACAGAAATTTCTTTCCTCCATTTCCGGAGGGCGAGAAGTACCGGATGGAGATATATCCCAATTTGGTCCCTGCTGGGAGCTCCCTTCCTGGCTTCCAGACAGCCCCCTACTCACTGTGTCCTCCAGGGCAGAAAGAGAAAGCAAGCGCTCTGGTACCTCTGATATGATGAGGACACTAATCCTATTGGACCAGAGTTCCACACTTGTGGCCTCGTGTAACCTTAATCACTTCCTTGCTCCATATCCAGCCACACTGGCAGATAGGGCTTCAACATAGACATTTTGGGGGGTGGGGGCGTGGACCTAATTCAGTCCAGAGCCCCTTTCACTGCTGCTTCCAGGGAGCTCAGAAGCATCCTGTCGCCTTACCCCGTGTGGCCCGTGAGCTGTTGGCAGGATCCCAGCGGCATTCCCGTGAGGTCGACTGCAACCCGGGGCAGCTTCTGCCCCATTTCATTGGCACTTCGTGGAGGAGCGCTCATTTGCCAGCTCTGGCTTCTGATACCCTGCAGTATTGACCAGTCTTTCGATGGGCTACAGACTTTCCCACAAGATCCAGGCTTCAGCCCTGTGTATTCTTTAACCCCTTAGCAGTTAAATCCTATTATCATCGATAACCCATTTATTAAAATTTCCCTGTTCAAATTGCCACCTGCTTTCTGTCTCCTGGCTGTGCGCTGAGAGATAAAAGGTGTTTTCTCTGTCTTGCTCCCTCTTCATTACCAATTCCACAATTTTGAGCTAGTTGATATGCAGAAGGAAATATTCACAAGTGACGTAGCATTATATGTGAATTTAGACTTGAAATAAGACGGTAAAGACAGAGTGGAGAAAGGCTGCTTTGGGGGCATTTCTTAGGTGGCATGGACTGAAATTGCTTAAAAATCGGACTTGCCAGTATGGCTGAGAAATGCACAAAATCAAGGTAGCAGCTGCTGGACCTGGATCTCACGGTCCCACCCTCCCATGGCTGTGTGCTCTGACCCAGATAGAGACCACTGAGTAACTTAATCTTACAGGGATTAAGCCCCTGGGGACAGAGTTGGTGACAGGACACAACTGATAGGGAGTTAGGAGGCCTAGATTTGGAAAAACGTGAAAGAACACAAATGTAAACAGAGGGACCTAAAGAAAAGAGAGGGTATGACTTGGGGAAGAGCTGGGGCAGGGTGTCTACCCTATATGACGCTGAGATTGTGTGCCCTCCACCCAAACACACAGTAGAAGGACCATCATGTGGTCATCCATCCATTAACCCTTGATATCAAGGAGGCGGTCTTTACACCAAAGAACAACACACAGTTGTCAACATTCAAATTTTTAAGCGTTTATTACACACTCATTAGGTGCTCTCCATCAGCATCTGGGGATGTAGAACTCAATGACTCGGTGCCCCTGCTCTCAGGGGCTCACAGCCCCGGCTCCTGGGAGCACAGTGCAGGAGCTCAGTACTTGTCGGGCAGGCCGGGAGGTCTGAAGTGATTGGGGTCTTTGCCGCTCCGGCCCCATTCGTTGGCTTCCTGGTCGGCCCTCGAATCCTCCAATCCGTGACCGCTGTCTCCATACTTAAAAAAGTCTGTGACTCTCTGAGAGTTCTCTCTGGCGTTACTTGATGGAGGAGAGCACGGGAGAGGTGCTTCAGGGGCTGAGGAGAAACTGTGCCACCTCCCAACTCTCCCCTTTCCAAGGGACCCATGACTCTGAGAGGAAAGATTGATTCTACGCAGTGCAGACC
>PVJD01013233.1:0-35110 GCA_004026545.1 Mormoops blainvillei
GGAGGCAGAGCCAGGAGCGGCCGCTGGGAGGCCGTCAGGGAGCCTGGGGTCCTGGGAATCAGAGGCCCATCCTGAACACACTGGTGACTCCGCGGGGCTTCACGTATGTGGCTTTCCTGCTGATTTCCTCAGAATCTCATATTATTATGGCCTTATATTAATGGCATTGCCCTCTCCCTGAATTACAAAATAAAGCTTTCAAATAACCTGGTTAATAGGAAGCAGATCTCCCACTATGCTCTGCTGGAAAGCCCCATGAATTACTCTTTGGATTAGCAACACAGGACTTCGTTGAAAGAAGTAATTTTTCCCTCTCAATGTGGAAAAGTCCTTAAACAAATCATCTACTGTTAGATGATCCACAACTGACTGTTCACCTAGAATTAAACATAGTTGACGCTCTTCACTTTATCTTTTCTTTAAACCACTGCCGAGTTAGCTGGGGAACACAAGCCAGGTAAGGGTGGTTGCAAGCCCAGAGAATAACAGGTTTCAGTATGTTGTATATTCTTTCTCAGTCTGAGGCCTTCTTGATAGCTGTGACTGGAAGGAGAGAGCCAAATGAAGGAGAAGACAATTGTTATTGAGCACAATATGTTTAACATGATAGGATATCGTTGCTGGGCTGATTACTCTAAAAGAGATCTACTTAAGCTCTATGGCCAGCCTTGAATGAGACAGATATTACAAATTTGCTCAGACAACACTCAATCCCAACCCCTGTGTCCCTTCTCAAGCTCTATCATGGAGAGTGGGAAAGTTAAATTCACTTTACTCACACCCCTTGCCTAATGGGTGTGTGATTAGTTTCTGGCCAACACAATGTAAATGGAAGTCTGGATTCTGAGGAAGCTTTTGCATATCTGATTTTAAAAGGGACGATTGCAATGGGCATCATCCCATCTGCCTTTCTTCCTGACAGGCACGTGGAAGGACTATCAGCAGCCATCTTGTAAGCAGGAGGGGATAACTTTAAGGACAAAAAGGATACATAGAGTTTGGGTCCAAATGGCATTACTGAGCCATTAAAAGAATATTTCTAGATTTCTTGTTACATTAAATGTTGTTTAGGATACTAGTAGTTGAGTAATCTGTTCTTACAGCTAAATACATTCTTAACTGATACACAGAAATGACAGAAATCTCACAGTTATTCCATACTTCTCATTTCTCTATTATAATTATGCCTTTTAAAGATAAGAGCATGTGCTCATATAATGAGCCAATATTTTTCCTTTTTTTAAAAAAAAGCATATTTTATTGATTATGCTATTACAGTTGTCCCATTTTTTCCCTCCCCTTTATTCTCCTCTGCCCTGCACCCCCCCCCCTTAGTTCATGTCCATGAGTCATACATATAAGTTCTTTGGTTTCTCCATTTCCTATACTGTTCTTAACCTCCTCCTGTCTATTTTGTATCTACCACTTATGCTTCTTATTCCCTGTACCTTTTCCCCTATTCTCCCCCTTCCCTCTCCCCACTGATAACCCTCTATGTGATCTCCATTTCTGTGTTTCTGTTCCTCTTCTAGTTCTTTGTTTAGTTTGTTTTTGTTTTGGTTTGGTTTTTTTGGTTCAGTTGTTGATAGTTGTGGATTTGCTGTCATTTTACTGTTCATAGTTTTGATCTTCTTATTCTTAGATAAGTCCCTTTAACATTTCCTATAATAAGGACTTGGTGATGATGAACTCCTTTAACTTTACCTTATCTGGGAAGCACTTTATCTGCCCTTCCTATCTAAATGATAGTTTTGCCAGATAATCTGGGATGTAGGTCCTTGCCTTTCAGAACTCTGAATACTTCTTTCTAGCTCCTTCTTACCTGGAAGGTTTCTGTTGAAAAATCAGCTGATAATCTTATAGGAACTCCTTTGTAGGTAACTGTCTCCTTTTCTCCTGCTGCTTTTAAGATTCTCTCTTAGTCTTTAACCTTGGGTAATGTAATAATGATGTGCTTTGGTGTGTGCTTCTTTGGGTCCAACTTCTTTGGGACTCTCTGAGCTCCCTGGACTTCCTGGAAGCCTGTTTCCTTTGCCAGATTGGGGAAGCTCTCCTTCCTTATTTTTTCAAATAAGTTTTCAATTTCTTGCTCTTCCTTTTCTTCTTCTGGCACCACTATGATTTGGATGCTGGAATGTTTAAAGTTATCCCAGAGGTTCCTCAGCCTCTCCTCGCTCTTTTGAATTCTTATTTCTTCATTCTGTTCTGGTTAAATGTGCATATCTTCCTTCTGCTCCGAATCATTGAGTTGAGTCCCAGTTTCCTTCCCTTCACTGTTGGTTCCCTGTGTGTTTTTCTTTATTTCACTTTGCATAGCCTTCACTTATTCCTCTATTTTGTGACAGTACTCAACCATTTCTGTGAGCACCCTGATTACCAGTATTTTGAACTCTGCATCTGATAGGTTGGGTATTTCTTCATCGATTAGTTGTATTTTTTCTGGAGTTTTGATCTGTTCTTTCATTTGGGCCATATTTCTTTGTCTTAGTGCTCCTGTTATGTTGTAAGGGGTAGAGCCTTAGGTATTCACTAGGGCAGGGCAACCACATTGCTGCGTCATCGAGCTGTCTGTGAGGGAGCGGTCAGAGAGGGAACAATGACACTTGCCCCACTTTCAGCCACTTCCTCTGCTACCCACAAGCGAATTGGGCCCTTCTGGTGCTGATTCCCAGGTGGGTGGGTTTGTATACATTCTAGGACCCTATGGGTCTCTCCAAAGAACTCTCCTGTGAAGCTTGGAGTTTCTCCCACCTTGGCACCCAGAGGGTTTTCACAGCGAGAGGGTTTGAGGTTTTCTTTCCCCACACTGGAACCCTGGGTTGTGTGGTCTGCCTCTCTCCAGTTTTTCCTCTCAGTTTATCCACATGCAAATGTGGGTCTGCCCGATGCCCCAGCCACTGCCTTGCCTGGTCCTCCAGCTGCTGTCTTGTTGCACATCCTCTCCATCCCAGCTGCCAGTCTCCACCCCTCTTGCCAGTCTGGATGAACATTTCTTCTTTAAGTCCTTAGTTATCAGACTTCCATACAATTCATTTTCTGGCAGTTCTGTTTGTTTTTTGCTTTTAAATTTGTTGTTGTCCTTCTTTTGGTTGTGGAAGGAGGCAAAGTATATCTACCCACACCTCCATCTTGGCCAGAAGTCCTGAGCCAATATTTTTCCCAGAATAACCTTAACATGTCTCTTTACAGAAATGAATGTTGCTGTCTCATCTGACACACATTTGGCAGGAACAGTAAGTCCGCCATTATTGTCCTGCTTAGATTTCATGGTCATCATTACAATCAGTTTTGAAAAGACTTTCCCCTATCTAACCCCTAGTCCCTCAGTCATGTCCAATTACACTTAGGATTGAAAACACAGGACTTCATTGAATGAAGTAATTTTTCCCTCTCAATGTGGAAAATCTTTAAACAAATCATCTACTGCTAGATGAGAAATAGAGAAATCCAAACATCCCCCTTCTTTCTTGTGGGCACCGAAGCTGCTAAATATTGTAGACTGATTTCACATTAAGTTTAAATTTGCAAATCTCAAATGGGCCCTCAATCCTGACCCCAAAAAATCTAACTACATCTCTTTAGGGCTTACTTTTCCACTCTCAGAGATGACTTTTATGCTCCATTTCTCTTCTGAAATTTCCCATTCAAAGTTCTCCTTCTTCATTCTAATAATTTACTAAGAAACTAGAAATTATCAGGTAGTAATCGCTTCCTGCCCCTGCAGCTGCTCACCTTCTCTGGGCTTAAATTGAGGGGGGCAGGGGAGTTAAAGCTGAAAAAAAAATGCTATTGCTTTCATTCAAAACATAGCCCTTTTTGCTCAACCCTTGCTACCCAAAGCAGTCTGTGGACCAGTGTCACCAACATCACCTGGGAAACTGTTAGCCATGCACACTCCGAAGCCCCACCCCAGACGTGCTGACTCAGAATCTGCCATTTTACAAGTTCCCTGGGGTTTTTATATGCACTTGCACACTGATGTTTGAAAAGCAGTCCTCCTTATTCTTCTTAAGGAACTCTTATCCCTTTGTCATTCTCATTCTCCTGAGTCATCATCTGTTTTTTCCCTCCTGGTACAACAGGGAAGGAAGGTGCCTTCTTTATTCCTGAGCATACATCTGGCACCTCACACAGTGCCGGGCGGAGTAGAGGCAAAATAAACAAGTTCACCCATCAAGCTATCTCCATTCTCCCAACGAAAAAGAACTGCTTATTATTGTGTGTCACAACATTAACGACACTAGAAAAGGCTCTTTAAAACTGGAACAAGAAGTTGGAGAAAATGCCTTAAAAGTTGCAAGGAAACTTGTTTCTCAAGAGGTAGAAGAGTACTTTCAGTCTCTGGGGAAGGCGGTTTCCCTGATTTGGGGGAACTGTTAGAAGGGGTCTTTCACTTTGACATTTGAAAAAGCAAGCTCCATTCAAGGCTTCTTTGGGTAACCTCTGAAGTCATCACTGGCCTAAGGCAAATGTTTTAGTCTGGATACTAAGTGCTTCATGTGATCTGGACCACTGGGTATAATCAGGGCACAGTGATATCTTTGCCAGCATTATTGCTGTCTCCTTTTTGTGGGTTAGGGATGTGTTTCATCATGCAGACTCCATATTGCATTTAGCCTGCCATTGTCTCTTATTCTCTCAAAGGTGTGGTGCATTCTTTTGTATGTAAAAGCTAACTGAAGGGAGGAAAGCAGAGGCTGCCATTATCAAGACTGACTACTAGTCGGGCACTTGCCTAAGAACTGATCTGTTAATAAATGGTAGTTAATCTTTCCACCTGTGAGGTAAGTGCTACTATCTTTGTCTCCATTTTATATTTGAAGAAAATGGAGACTCGTTGTGGTTACTTTTGAAATGGGATACAGCTACTTAGCAAGAGAACCAAAATTCAAACTTAATTCTAGGCAGTGTTAAGGGGTGTCTCTGATCTAGGCAGCATTAAGCAGAGCTGCATATATTAAGGAGCGGCCTTCACCTCTTGCTGGGAGAAAGGCACTGGAGGAAGCAATTCAACAGGGCTGGCCTGGGTGGAGCTCTCCCATGCAAGCTGTCACTAAGGTCTGCAAGGGCTGACGTTGGGCAATACGTGCCAAGTCACTGTGCCACTGGGACCAGTGAGCAAGACCATGTTCTTGTGGGTGGGGCAGACTTCTCCTATGTGGAGAAGACATTTCTCCTGTCAGGTGTCTGAGAAATAAGTTGCTTTTAGAATAGGAAATAAGGATTGGAGAGGAGGACCTTAGGCTGGACGAACTACAAACTTCACCCCTTCCCTGGGCCTTGGCTCTGAGGGCTGGACACACCTGCAGGACTTGGAGTGGCCTGGCTCCTGCCTCTGCGGTCCGGCTTAGAGCTAAGCAGAGGGTTTCTGGGCCTGTGGACTGTGGGTACAGCTGATCGAAAGGCCGTTGTTAAGTTGTACTCTGCTCACAGTTGTGGTGTCCAGATCAAGAGAAGGCTCTTCTCTCAAGTTTGAGAAAGAATGTTAAAGGAAAGAGCAGCTCCACACCTCATAGGGCCAGGTTGGTTTTTGATGCTGGCCTGCGGGAGACAGGGGCCTGGGCTTTAAAGAAGTGTCAGAAGCAGCGGTGAGGCAGCATGACAAGGAACAAAGAATGCTGGGGACCTCTCTGAGGGACCCATATCTGAGCACTAGTTAGCATACTGACGGATCCAAGATAAGCGGCGACATTTTGGATTCTTGTCTCCACCTTCTGTATGACAAGAATGTAGCTCCTCTCATTCATAATACATTACTTAATATATGTGAAATTATATTTCTAGTCATAGGCTACTAAGACCTTTTCTTGTTTAAGGTGATATTTCTTGACTGGTATTTTGTACTTGCATTTTAGTCAGAAATCTTTCAGGTGCTGTGACAGAAATCCAACTCAAATTAGCTTATGCAGAAAAGGGAAATTATTGGCCCAAGTAAGTTCAGTACTGGCCTCTAGTACTGACATGGGGTTCAGCCATGTCTTGAGGGCTCAGTGAAACCCCCTCTATGTCCTGGCTTTGCTTTTTTCTGTCCTGGTCTCATTCTTCAGGAGACTCCCCCATGTTGTGTCAAAGACAGTCCTTGCTAGTCCTAAGCTGCACTGTCCTTATAGCTAGCAATCACAAAGAAAACATCAGAAAGGGTCACTTTCCTGAAAGCTGTCACAGAAATTCTAGAGAGGGCTATGATTGTCTTGGCGTAGGTCACATGGCTGCACTTGAGCCGATCAGGGGTCAGGCAAAAGGGATGGGGTATTTTGGCCAGAGCCAGGTACCAGAGGAAGTGAGACCATATGATCAGACGGACCTGCCAAATAGGGGAAGAGCAGCTAGTCCCTGAAAGGAAAAGATGGTAAAAGACGAAATGGTAAAGACATAAAGAAAAACATGCACATGTCGGTGATGACCTTGAGACATAGTCTGGTGAAATCCTACTAGAAGTTCTCAGTCGGGTACGAAACTGCCACCTCACCAGTCTCCGGAACAAGAAAAGGCTGTGGAATCCTTTTCCAGATAAATTTCTAGAATTAAGGCAGATTTCATAGACCAGAAACCATCCAGTAGCAAGCATGTAAGTGTCTTCACTTTGGAATCCCTTAAAAAACAAGAAAGGGCCTACAAATAAGGAGGGGCAAACAGAGAATGAAAAAAAGATTTCAGAATATATTGCAACAAACAACTTATTTTTGCAAATACAGAACATAATGTGTGTTGAATTCCTTAAGATACATGGCAGCCATGGGGCTCTGCTAGCACATAATCATGTGACAGAAGGGTGCTCCCCATGGCTTTAGCTGAAGGTGTGTATTATTTTCATCATTTCCATTCATCAACTTCCCCCCACAGTCCCTCAGCCCCTTATCTACAGTCATCTCATCTACAGTGCTGGATTCTCCCTAGTCAGCGACTCTTACCCGACACAACAGCTAGCCATGGGAAAAAGAGCAAAAACTAGAACGGGTGAGGAGCACCCACGGGGCTGTTCAAGTAATAGCAACAAAAAAGGAGAGTACAGGTCTCTGTCTCTCTCTGTCTCTCTGTCTCTGTCTCTGTCTCTTTCTCTCTCTCTCTCTCTCTCAGCCAGCCCTTCAGGGGACTAATCAGTTCCATAAGAAATCATCAAAACAACTATTTCATTGAAACTTAAACACCAGCTGTCATCGCTGTTATATCATTTTCTAGGCGCCACTCATCTTTCAACTTCAAGAGCTAGGACACTATATCACTTGGTCGTGAAAACAAAATACTAATAAATACTCCACCTTGCAGATTCATTTTAATCAGCCCTGTCTTGAAATAGCTGTTTACTCATATCACATAATATAATTAAACATCCAAACACTATATTTAAGAAACATTAAAAGTATCACTTATCCTGATGGGAGCTGGGAAATTCCAAATTTAGAAAGTCTCCAACCCCTGGTGTTGTGAAAATAAGATTCTCCATAAGGGCGGCAAATTGGAATGGGAATTAGAAAGTGCAATTCCCCTTCTATTAAATATTATGATACATGCAGAATACAAAAGGAAGGAGCTAAGGGAGGCTTAGAATCGGGTTCAACACTTCCTCCCTTAGCGAATCCAGCCTACAAAAACTGAATTTGGTATTAGTTTTCAGAAGCTTCCAGCGGCAAGGCTTTGCAGAAAAAGAAAGAGGGGCGTGGTAAAGCAAGTTATTCATTTCTTTCACTTCCCAGACTACCCATTCCTTCTCTGTTATCTGATATCTCCCACCCCCTCCGCCAACAGGTAGGAAAACTTGGGATCGTCCTTGATCTCCCCCTCTTCCCTAACGCAAATCATTGGCAGTGTCACATCGGGAGGTTCCTATCCATTCCACACGGCCTTTACCCTAGTGGGGCTCGTGTCATGTCATAACTTACCTGGCCTATTGCAAGGGTCTCGCAACAGTCTTCTTTTCTCCAATATCATTTTAATCCAGTCTTTGCTATTTATACCACCTAATTATCTTCTAAAACGTTGTATTTTTCATTCTCAGATCCCACCAATGTAACTTAAACTCATACTGCTGGAACCCAAATTTTCAGGCCTGTTCTTAATACATTTTGAATTCTCCTTTCCTCTGTCTCAGTCAAAGCGATTTATTTCTTCCCTAATAGAGTAGGTAATTAACCTGGCACAGTGCTTGGTACATATGAGGATGAGAAATATTAGCTTAACCTACTTGGATTAAAATAAAGCTATTACACTCCTAGACCTAAGACCTTCCATCCACTTGGGCACTTGTCAAAATTTGATCTCTCTTTTAGGAGGTCAAGTTCCACCTCCTTCATGGAGCTTTTTATATCCAGCCCATTGTGGTAATTCTTTCTCTAAACTTACATAGCAACTGCCTGTCAAAAGCAATATTTAGTTTCCTCTCAATGGAGAAGAAGTTGGGGTATTTATCCACCAACTGATGCTCTGGCATTTTTGTCCTGCCCCATGTGTGGGCCAATAATGTTTTCAGCCAGGGAAAACCCTCGGAGAGAAAGCAGCGGTATTATTTAGTAAAGATACTGCATCCAGCATAATTGTGGTGATTGAGGTTACGGCTTGATTAAGTTTATGGTGGTCCTCCGTAATACGCCATGACCTATCTGGATTTTTCAAGGACTACATTGGTATATTAAATGTAGAAACCTGTGTGTGAAACACGTGGACTGCACTGGGTTTATGCTCTGTCTGAAGTTTACCTGGATAATCTTTAAAATCTTAATGGAGACAGTAGAAATGAAAAACAAAGTTTCTTTCAACTGGCAAGAGTCGGAGACTCAGATCCACTATGCAGCATTCTATTGTTTTGGGAAAACCACCAGAATTGACTATTGATTCATGCAAATGATAAATACCATTATTAGAAATAAGGGTTTTGAGCTTTCCAGCTATATGTTGCTAAGCTGTTAAACAGTCACCTATGTCAGAAGCAGAGAACACTGAAGATCTATGGGGCTGGGACCTCGAAGTGTGAAGCAAGAATGGGACAAACCTAGATCCTAATCTCACTCAGGAGGAGTAATGGCAGTCGCCCCTGGAGCAGGCTAGCTCAAGCTTAATGTCGACTGTTGGTGTCCTACACTTGGTGTCAAGACTGAATAGCTCAGAGCTTGGGGGATATACTTGTGGGTTCTGATATCACTTTTCTGGTGAAGATAAAAAGCCAGGGTTCGGGTTCTCCTTTGGTGGGGGAACATGTCATTTCACTTTCAGTTATCCTGAAAAGAGTCAACTCCTCGGACAAGATAAAGACTAAAGAGACAGGCTTTCAAGGAATGAATACTTTGAGAAGAAGATAAGCATGTACACCGATGATTATTAAAATAAATAATTATAAGCCAAAACAGGAGAACTGGGTTGTCATTATTTTCATCACAAGCTTAGCTGCCCAAACAGCTTTAGCCTGAAATCTTATGAACCAGTTTTATGAAAGGGAGACACACAACCTATATCTAATACCCACACAACTAGAAAGAAATTATTTTATCCTGCAAAATAGTCTCCAAGCTAATGAAAACTATACCAAAAAGAAATGAGCTAAGGTCTAGGATAAGGAATGAACAAAAGAGATCAGAATAGAAGCAGTGGTTATGTTGGGTTTAGTCCTCCAAAAATCTCTGCTGGAAAAGACCAACTCTAACTGATGCTCACATACTTATATTAATGCTGTAGGTGGCTTCCTGAGATGCTAAATAAATACCTAGGGTATTCTCTGTGTTTCCTACCCTGTTTTCTGCATTTAATATATCAGTATAGTCCTTGAAATATCCAGGTAGATCATGGCAAATTATGGAGGACCATCATACACTTAAGTAGTAGCCTCAGTCATAGCGATTATACAGCATGCAGTATCTTTACCAAATAATACCATCCCCAGGCACTTCTTTGGAGGGACAAGTCTGTGACTGGTGCTTCCCTAGTCATGACTGTCCCTTGCTGCTCATGAGATCCAGTGGGAGCCTTCTCATGGCACTGGATTTCTGTAGCCCTATCATCAGAATGAGAAGTTTTCCCTCTACTCATTTTAGGGAACTGTAGTTTGCAACATTATTTGATTTCTGGTATTCTAGATCCATTGATTTCCAAGGCAAACAGACCGACTAAAGCTAGCTAGAAAACCAACAGTTTGTGCAGTGACATAATCACCCCACCCCCACAGAGCACATTTTAGGTCCAAAGGACACATTATTCTCCCATCACTGGGCAGACCCTAATTATTGTCAAATCTGTTATAATAAAAAGCAAATATATGAGTCTTATGTTTATATCACATAAAGAGATGCTAAACATACACCTGGGGATTTGGTAACTTCTTTTCACAAGTGCGTCTCTCTTCCCCTTTGTTCACAGCACTGCCAAATGTTATCCCTGAGTCTGAAGCTAATGGTTAATGCTTCCACGTCATCTACTCTCAGCAGCTGTGGCCATCATCTAAATGAATCTATGAATTAAATTAATGTGCAGTGAGTGTCTACAGTGTCCTGAACTATATTAAAAATGAGGAGCGATGGCCCCAAGGAATAAGTTCCTATTTTCTTTGAAGTTCAGAATCTGTGTAAGGAATAGATTAAAACCATCTAGTACATAGTTCACCTCCCAACTGAATTGGAAAAATAGACAACTCTAAGATGAGAGTAACTTTAGTTCTGAGATTTATTTTTGTACTACCCTCTACAGGTGTGAATGAAATTCTGGGAATTCATAAAACTTTACTCAAAATAACAAAACCACAAGGTGAAGCTCTGACTCTTTCAGGAAGGTGTTCGATTCTCTCTTGGCAGTTTGTGCCAGGCTGAAGAGGTCATTGCTGTAGTAGTCAGGGGCCCGCTGAAAGCAAAAGGCATGCTTTGAAGGGATTCTGGAGAGATTGTAATGAAAGGACTCTTTACAGGGGCTTGGGGACAATTAAGAAAATCTATTGGCAAAGTTGAGGATCCCAAGCATAGTACCAGGAAAGGCATTACCAACCTGAGAGCTGACAGGAGGGGAGAGGGAACATGTCATTGAAGGCTGGGTGAGCTGAAAGAATCGATGGGCGTCCACTGGGGAGGAGCAATTGTCCTGGAGGGATGTAGTCACGAAAAGAAGAACAGGACAGAACAGCAGTGCTGAAGAGGGTGTGGGCGGAAAAAGCACTCTAAATCTCTCTTTTCTCCTGCCCTTTGACCTCTTGAATTGCCTTAAATTGGCCCAATGCAACCAGAAACCAATGAGGTCAATGGGGCCCAGATGATGTAGCTGGTAGGGTCAGGATAGAGGGAGGCAGAGAATGGATTTGGGGAAAGGTGAATGGTCAACCCAGTCACCATCTAGACCAAGACCAAATGCTGACTTCTTTTGAATTGTCTTTTCTTGGTTTAAGATAGTATTTCCCCAAATCTTTTCCAGATGAGGGCTGTGTATGTGTTTGTGAGGGGGAAGCTCTCTGTATAAACTCATTTGGGAAACACCGGGTTAACACATTTAACAGGGTTCACTACTCCAGGAATTTTCAAAACTGCAATATGTTAAGGTTCATAATTTTTTTTCAACAGATAGTTGTTAGGAGCTCTGATGAGCCGGGCCCTGGGCTGGGCTTTGGGGACACAGTGGAGGACGGGACAGACACCTAACTTGTACTTAGAATCAGCAGAGAGCGGCAATAAATGGTAAACCAGTAAAACTATCTCATTACAGAGTGTTTATAGCGAAGTTCTCAGATAAGGGTAAAACATACAGCATGTCCCAAACAAAAATGATTTAGCTTAGGAAATCTCTGTTTCTGGAAATTTTTTAGGGAGTAATGGGCTCTTTTAGAGAGACCACTCTAAGTTTTTGTGGTGGTTTTTTTTTTTTTTAACTATTGCTTACATAATTTCGGTCTGAATTTTGCATAATCAAATACCTAGTACCTAGTTTTTGATGACAGCTTTTCTTCCTGCTGGCCATCCACATTCAATCAAATGGTAAATCATCAGATTTGTGGAAAATAGATCATTGGAAGAAAACACGGAAAAGGAGAAGCAATATCTTAGTTGCTAAAGCCACTTAAATCAACTTAGCATTTTTCCTGCAGTGTAGATTTTTCCTTGGAATCTACCCTGGAAGGCAAGACAACATTGTTACTGAAATGGCCATGTGGCGGATGTATGAGAAAGATAAACACACCAAGTTTGAAAGGCAAAGTCTACAGTGGTTTGACAAAGATGACACAAAAAGAAGCAAGTAACTTTCAGGGAGAATTCATTCATAATGCACATTTACCTGACTGTTAGATAAAAAGTTCTTTGTCAGAGTATGTGGCCAGTTGTTGTAGATGCTGTGCCCCACCTCGATGCCCTTCATTGGGCTGGTGCATGCCAACCCAGTGCTATGAGTGTGCCCTACTAAAAGCTCACAGCTGACCGTATTCTACCACCCTAATCCCCTCTACCAAGGGGCAGTGGTTTATGCCACAGACAGGCCCTGAGGCTCAACTTTACCAGAGGCCACATCTGGCTGATGTTGCCTCCTTCACTGCCTGCCTAATAAGTTTTTCCTAAAGAGCACTTCCATAGCTTTGATCTTGTCTTTAGCGAAGATTCCCAGGAAGCTGGGAATCAGAAGGGATTTAGAAGAAATCGCACGGCGAGTTAATGACAGAGCAGCAAAGACATCCTTAGCCTCTTCACTACTCTGTGCACCGGTCTTTTCATGTGCCTTGCTGAAATCTAGCAACATCAGCTAATTTAACAGTTTTTCATTTTGATTTGTTTTCAAAAAGAGTATATGGAATATATGTATAGAAAACCTTATTGATTTAACTCTTTCTGCAGTCCACATCTATAAGAACCTAAGCTATTTAGATGATCAGTCACCATTATCTTACTAAATTAATTGACACAAATTATAGACATAAGTATCTATGAAGATAATAAAAAATGTAAGCTTCCAAGGGCAGCACTCTAGTGAGCTCTCTAAAGAAATAACAAAGGTTACAATCCTTAAAGAGCTTCTGCCATGTGATATTCCCTGTTGTTAGAATAGCATCTGCATCACATGTTATAGTTCATAATTCACTGTCATAAATATTTCATTTATCTTTGCAGTAACCCTACGACCTGAGTAAAATAATGGGATCCCTGTCTTAAAAGTGAAGGAACTGAAGCTAAGAGATATTAAGGGACTTCCTCAATGTCTAATGAGTTGCAGAGTGAAGGTTTTAAGTTGCATAGTAAAGACTTGACAGAGAGTTGTGGGTTTTTTCATCAGCAAGCTTGGAGCCATTCTACTTTATTATCTATTTTATCCACTTTCTCATGTTTTGTCATTTCTTACATTATTAGAGATTATAACATCAGCTTATGGGTCAGTCACCGTTAAACTCTGTAGTACTATTTGTATTTTAGAACACAAGACCTTCTAGAAATCCCACAAGGTAACAAAATAGGCTGCATAATTAAATATTTACCCCAGTTTCTATGAAGTGGATGTGTCAAGATTTTTATTTCTCTCTACTTGTTATAAATTTGACTTGTGGTCATGTAAAATTAATGTTCATTGATTTCTCAGAAAAGTGTGTGTTCACTACACAGAGGGTTTGGTTTTCAGAAAAACCAAACAATACATCATTATTGATTATGTATTGCCTTTCCTTAAGAGCTGTTCAGAATGTGAATACTCTTCTAAATGGATACTCTGACATAACACTTCATTTAATTCATTTCCCAAACCCAGCTGTCGCCTATCCAACTACGGCTAAGTTTACTTTAAAATATCCATATATTTTTTCAGCCAAAAAAAAGTCAAGCAAATATTGCCCCAAGCATTAGCTGTTATACTTGGAGCAAATATATGGTTTCAGCTTAGTAGAAGAGAATTGAAATGATCTCTTTTCTGTGGCTTAAAAGAATGTACTCTCCATTTGCCTTATCTCCTTGAGTTTATACAGTTAAAAAGTGACAATGGTCTATTGATGAGCCGGAGAGAGAACACAGAGCTATTGAGGGACTCAGGCATAGCTTGGAAATTATCATTCCAAATGCCTTATGCATTTACTTCTAACTCTGGGCATGCATGAAGGAGCCAAGCAAATTTCATGTAATTGCCATACTCTAAGGGTTCACTCTAAGGGTTTCAGAGGGAAATTACTGATCACAATTATTTACTAAACACAAATGGGAAACTCAAGTAACCTCAGGGTCACACTGAAACAGCTTTGGACTTAGGTTACAACTTCAAAATTAACGGGAAAGAGCAAGCAGTCAGGCCATTGGGGTGCATTGAACAGTCTCATCATAATTAAAAGACCCACTTGCAGCCAAATGACATCACTCGCCACTCTGGGAAGGAAGTAGAGTTTATTCACTCTAGCAAACCTCTAAACATTAGGTGGTTGTGAGTTCTTGCCACACAGTTCTACATCTCTAAGAACACAGGTAGGTCATCCTGATAAGCCAAGGTTGTGAGTTCGATTCCCTGTCAGGACACCTATAAGAAGCAACCAATGAATGCATAAATAAATGGAACAAAAAATCCATTTCTCTTTCTCTCTTTCAACCATCCTCTCTTTCTCTCTCTCTCTCTCTCTCTCTCTCTCTCTCCCTACTTCTTCTTCTCTCTCTAAAATCAATAAATAAATTTTTTTTAAAAAGAACATAGGCAGGTTTCCTTCAGGACTGTTGATGAAACTGACAGTCATGGGCAGTCATTTAAATTGCTTTTTAATACTCAATAATCATGTTATTAGAGGATTTAAACACCATCCCATGCCTGGCATGGGGCTTCAGGCAGCATACACAGAAGTTGTCAGTGCACAGTTAGCTCCAATGAACATAAAGAACTCAACTCTGCAAGCTGCAAACAAACGTAACTTGCAAGTCGATTGAGTCAGAGTTGGAGATGCGTTAGATTCTTGGAAGTTATAACTCTCTTTGGAACATTATTATAATAACAAAATTAAGCAAGATTTCAAATAGAACAAAAAACAAATAGAGCCCCAGTCAACAGAACTTTACTACCTTACTACCACTGGGCACTTTCAAGGAATGATATAAACCTATGGATGAACTGAGATCGTTGTCATAGTCTGACTCTTTCCTTACAGCTGGGTTTGGGTCACTGTATTGGCCAAGTCTTTCCCCAGAGATGGGCCTTTACACAAGCTAACAGGCAGCTCTCACTGTGGCCTCCAAAAAACTCAACTTTAACTACGAGTGCTTTAACTTGGAGCACTCCACACAGCTTAGCTTCATGAAAAGTGTGAAAAGAAGCAGAGAACTGAGGCGTATAGCAATAATGGAGAAAATTTTTTAAAAATAGTTTCTTTCAAGATGTGTGATGAAATTAGCCAGCAGAAATGAGGGGTGTTTTTTGTTTGTTGGTTTTTTGGAAGGGCTTTTTTAAGCTTTATCTGGATAATTCCTTCTGATTGCATCTGCTAGGTCTTGATGATGACAGACCAGACATCTGGGTCCCTTCTCAGGCTCCACGAGGATCTTATAACTCAGGGTGGATGCAGCTACCAGCAGCCATTTGACCATAACCAAGGCCACACATTCCCTCAGCTATGCTGGCTCAGAAGGGGCAACGGCAGCACCATAGAGAGCTGTGGCAATAAGAGATTTCCTTTTCACAGTATTTTCCACCTGACACTTGAAAGGCATAACTGCTCTGAGAAGCTGGATGATGGGGAAACTGAGGCAGAGTTGAAGAATTATTCGCCCCAAATCAGAGAACTCATAGAGTCAACTGTCCCAGGTGCAGTGGCACACCCTTGTCAGCAGAAGTGTTTGGGATTAGCACCCGCAAAGATGCCCACTGTTCAATTCAAATGATTCTCAGCAAACACCTGAAAATAACAACCAGCGTTTGCAAATCTCTCTGTGAATTACCAGTGCCTTTCTTTGTCATGGATTTCCACTTCATACTTTTCATTTCTACGTTATCAAATTGATTACAAATACTTAGAGAATGGGAAATATCTGAAAGATTTCAGTTGTTAACGTTTTCCATTCTCAAGCACTAATGCTAAATCTCTCTTCCCCGTACAACTCAATTAGACTAATAGATAAGACTAGGATCCAAATACCCATACTATTGGCAGACCAGAAAAAATTTTCTGATATAACAGAACACTTTATATTTTGTTCTCCAATTAATCAGGCATTGTATTAACTTTTTGAAAAACTGGAACTATTTAAAATTTAAGTGGACTGTTAAATATGCAATGCGAGCCTTCTTGCTGTTGAGGAGGGAGGCGATTCTAAGGCCCACCATGGTCGGTGATGCCATGTGCGCACAAAATAGCACAAGACATGCATTTCTGATACATTGCCTCAAGCTCACGGTCGGCAACTTTCTCCTTAGACAGTAGGATCAGAAGCCTCTAACTCCTTCCAAAATCCTCTGTGTCTCTTGATATCAAAGTTTTAAAGAGTATACAAATTAAGCTACATGCAGAGAAACGCATTTAAAGAAAAGAAGTTGAGGATCTACCCTAATATTATGCCACCATTCTTACTCTAAAGAAGCCCGTCATATTCTTTTATAGTTAAAAAAAGGAAATTACTCGCTTTAGAAAAGTTAAGTTAAACCATTTGTATTTGTCTTCATGTGTCCAATGACTAATCGATTTTAAAAAAATGAATGTCCTTTTTGTTTTCCGAAATGAATTTATCTGTTCTAAATGTGCTGCTTTATTTTCAATTATTCTAAGACCTGAAAGCAGTAATTATCCAAGCAGCAGGTCAAACAAAATGTGGGTTACAGACATTTAAACTTTGACCCTAAGTAGTAGTTGCCGTTCATGATGACGCTTTTTTTTTTTTTCCCTTTTGAGGTCTAATCTTTCGACCCTTCCTCGACAACCTATAATTCCACTCCTTTGCCCTCTCTAAAACTACCCAAGTGCTGTCTGCTTTCAAGGGAGATTTACCGCTCAAATGGCAGGAGCAGTGAAGGTCGGCTGAAAACTTTGGGTCTATCTGCCCAGGCACAGGGGATTCCTAAATAATTTCAGCAGTTCCCAAAACTAATGATTGGTTTCAGTAACCTGATGACAGGCAAAACTACTCCCTCATTACAGCAAGGAAGTTTGTTTCTTCACTGAGAAGAATCCATTTGCTGAGTTTCTGTATACTGTGATAACTAACCATGTGACAGGGTGAACACGACTGGCTCTGTAACCCCATGAATAAGCCAGTGAAATCAGCAAGGATGTGGAGTCTGTGGGGTGATGGTCACTGTTGCCCTGTAGACACACACAGCCTTTGGTTCCCATTCCGCATCTCTCACTCGCCTTTCTCAGGGGCATGCAGTCAGTGCAGACACTTGTGTTTTATCGCTCATCACAAAACCTCTTCAGACTTCCTAACTTATCTTTAAAGGTGTGTGAGATGATTTCAGCTAAGTTCCTTTGAGGGTTGGGCCTCAAACTAGGTTAATATCCATAAACTTTGTGAGCTAGAAATTGACTCTTATTGTTAAAATCAGTTCTTCATCACCTGAGAGGGGTTTACCTGTGGCTACTTGCCTGTGGGTCAGCCCATCAAACATCAGAAGGAGGCCAGGTTGGGGGTGGGGGATGAGAGTGTGAGCATACTAGAAGTTGGTATGTGTGCCTGCGACTCAATGTCCCTTCCTAAGGAATTCCTGAGGCAAATATTGATGACCATTTCTTCAAAATCCGCAAAGTCCATCTATGATGAACTCCTTAGTATTTTCCAGATCTTTTCCCTTGCTAACTACATATTTAAATCCTGAAAATAAAACTCGTCATGGATATGACACTGTCATTGCAGATAAATCCACAGGTATTTGACTACATAGTAGTCCTCTTAATCAGTTTTTAGTCTCAAGTGGACAAATATAGAAAGATGAACATACCAATAGCATGAACAAAGCTCTGGAATACCAAAAGTTGAGTTCCTAAGACTTGGCTTAATTTTGTGGTTGGCATCATAAAGAGCATCACTCAAATAATAGAGAACTGGAATTTCTTCATATCAGTACCATCTCCTTTTAGGCTTCAATTTCTGGAATTAGGATCATTCAGAAAACACCAAACGAGCACCCCAAACACATGACTGATGTATACATATTAAAGAGACATGATCTTTGCTCTCAAGGAACACACGATTGAACAATTTTCCATGAAACTATCTTAAAAAACAGTCTTTTCCATTTCTTGGCCCTCATTTGCCATTCTCAGGGGGTGATATTGGCTTTCTCCCTTGATGTGTATGAAGTCAGAAATTCTCATTTTAGTGTTAAAATGTCTTCAGAGAACTGTTTCCTCTTAAATCTCCAATTTTCACTTTTATATGCTTCTTCTTTAGTTTCTTACAAACTTCCCAGTGATTTAGTATTGTTCCTTTCTTTATCTCAAGCTGGATTTATGAAGAAATTAAATGATACAATGTCAAATAGATATTTGGATATTTTGCCTGTATTTGTCCTCATTTTGATGTAAAACTCGTTCCATTTAACAACTAATAATTTTATATCATTGTGCTGGTGGTATGTCTATATCCAGAACACATGCAGAAGTTATTTGTTTCCTAAATACTAGGCCATTACTTCGCTAATTGCTATTCTTGTTTGGAGTTACTTATGCAGGCTTGAAGGACATAACTTAGCCTGGCTTCCTTAAATAAGTTTCTGACTCATTTTTCTTCCTTTATGCAAACTTGCTTTGACCCTTTTTCATTCTTCAGTTTGATTATTAATCACTCATTCTTGTTTTCCACCAAACTTAGATTAAATTTCTTAATAAAAAACTCCCAAATACTAAATCAGCATTTCCTATGCAGCCAGAGACACAATCATTCACATTGTGCCAAGGATCTGCCATCTATCTCCAATAACATCTGCCTCCAAAAACAAAATCAGACATTACTTTTGTTGAATTTTATATTTTCGTTTTTGGCTCCCTCAGAAGCATTGGATTTATGGCCCCATTACTATGATTTGGTCCCTTCTTCATCTTTGTGTTATTGACCCCTCCATCTATTCACTGATACAATTACTTTGCTTCTAAAATGGAAACAAATATGCCCAAACTTGAGATGGAATTATAATTTATTCCTTTGGTTGACTTCCTTGATTGGCTTCTCGCTTTTCTTTAAGAGTAGAGGATGGCTTTATACACTATCCTTTGGTCTTGCTAGTCTACTAGAACCAACACCCTACAGCAATTTCGTAAGAGTCAGGTAGCATTGGTTACACAGACGTTTTTCCAACCCCCAATAAATTCTGCACTAGTTCTCTAAGACTTAATCAAGATAGGCTGTCTAGTACTTGGCTAAGCAAATAAGCCTTTCCTGAAGTTTTTCAAAGACATGAAATAACATTTTCTGAGTGCTTCCCCTGCAGCTGTCATTAATGCTACATTGCCTTATTTAAGTCTCACAAACAGGCCTGGTGAGTGTGGTTCAATGGACTGAGCACTGGCCTGTGAACCGAAGGGTCGCAAGTTCAATTCCCAGTCAGGGCACATGTGTCGGTTGCAGGCTGGGTCCCAAGGAGTGGAGCACGCAAGAGACAATCACACACTGATGTTTCTCTCCTTCTCTTTCTCCCTCCCTTACCCTCTCTCTAAAAATAAGTAAATAAAAATATATTTTTTAAAGTTTTGCAAACAGCATTAGGAATTACATACTGCTATCCCTATTTAACAATAATAAACCAAGCACCTACAGGTGGAGGAGTTTACCCAAATTACAGTTGCTAGATGGCAGAGATTGAATTAGTTAGTGCCCGAGTCTGCCAGACTTTCAAAATAGTTATTTTGTCTACAAGACTATAATATTCTTTCTCCAAACAAATTCTACCCTTTCATGAAACAGAAGAACAAGACCTACCAACCCTTCTCTCTGTAAGCCAGAATAATAAACAAAATTCACATTCTTTGTTAATGGCCCACCATATATTATGCCCAGGCAAGTGGAGGCAAGCAAGTCATTCCATGAATATTCATGATAAAAAGACTTTATAAAATCATTTTCTACTTTAATTCCTAAAGTTTATTTAGGCCTCTATCCCAACTATCCTTACAGTTTAGTATCGTCACTAACTGGCTCCCGAATCTAGCTCAAATGTATTAGTTTGTTCGTGAACACTGTTGACCCTGAGTATATGCAGTATGTTTGCATCTATAAAATAGGCATCACCCATCAGAAGACAAAACACATTTTAAAAATTTCAATGTATGGCTCATCTAAGGTTAAAGAATTGAATAGTCTTTTAAAACAGCTGGATCTTCAACTCCATGTCTCCGTTTTTTCCCAGTTGTTTAGCGCTGTGAGTATAAATGCTGTCTGTCACCATCTCGTGTTTGTTCTTCTGTCAAAGAATTCTTTGGTTTTGCCTTTTTCTGTTCATTCTCCTAAATGTGATCCACGGATTTTCATTCTTTTGTTGCCCTAAAACCTTCCTAAATGCAGTCTCTCTGCCTCTGATTCATCTGACATACCGTAACAGCCAGACTAATCTTTTAAAGCTTTGCTTTCATCCTTTTACCCCCTTGCACAAGCATTGCCAATGGTTCTGCCTATTTCATCAAATATAAAATTCCTCAGTCTAACTGCAAAGCTTCTAAAGCCAAGCCCCGCCCCATCTGCGTGTTCTCACTATTCCCCAACACAAAGCCATCCTCCGATCAGGCCAGTGATTTCTCTGGGCTCTGCACGAGCCTGTGCCGCGTAGCCTTCATCCTACCTCTGTGCTACGGCTGAGCAGCAGCCGCGATCTGGAGCCTTCTGCACACCCTACTCATGTTTCCTGAGCGCCCGAGGTGGAATGCCCTGCTGGTGGACGGACAGAACCTGAGGACCAAGCAGACACCAGGTGACCTGAGGAAGGCCCAAGAAAGGCAGGGGAAAGTTTGCTGCCACAGGAACAGTATTTCAGCAATGAACCAAGGCGAGATGAGGGGAAAAGGGACAAAGTCGATGGGAAAAGGGTCAAACCAATGTTACCGTTACTGGGATAAGAGCGAGAAAGAAACTGAGTCTTGGGCAAATAAAGCATGTGCCCATTTCTGGGACTTAGTGAAGAAATTGGAGATCACAAGAAGTCGATGAACCCACTGGAGAGGTTTCTATTTTTTTTCTTGTAAAGAATTCACAGATTCTAAAGAGAGGACTTCCCCGTACCTGTGGGCAAAGTGACAAAAGGTCGCAAAGATCAGAAAATGATAATATCAGGGTACCAAGTAGGGCATCACAGCACTGAAACTCCCAGGCAGTTCGGCAGTTTACAAGGGGGCCAGAACATGAAACGAACTCCTTTCATAGGGGGCACATTTACTCACTACGCCCAGCTTCCTTCTTGTAATTCCAGGAACTGTTTCCAGGCTTCCCTGCACCTTAGCTCTGTGTGTGCTTGCTGGGGGGAAGGGTGTCTTTATTATAAGTCCTAAAGGAAGCATAGCCATACTAGAACCACATCTTTGGCAGTTTTTACCTCTCTCTTGAAACTTGTGCATCTTTTCCAACTACATGTGAGTCTAGAGATCTGTGGGTAGAAACCAATCTTCCTACGGGCACCAGGGTGCCAAGGGGATTTTCCTTTTGGGGTTGTTGGATGGTAGCAAGGTAGCCCTAAAGCTGCTGTTCATATTACCAGACGTAATTTTTTCTGGCAGGGGAAAGTTGCAGTAAGCGGTTTATACTAAGCAAATACTAAGTCCTCAACGGCAGCCTTAGCCAGTCTAGGTCTGGCCACATTCCAACTTGGGACAGGAGGCTTGAAGATCCCCTTGACAGTGCAATAAGCATTAGGAATTCAGAGGAAGTTTACTTTCAATGTGATGCTCCTCAGGAAATACATGGGCATGGCTGTTGTATTACTTAACCTCTTTAAAGCTCAAGTTCCTAGGTGTATACTCTCATGGTACCGTAGCCTGTCTCATACGTAGTACTGCGAGGATTAAAGGAGCTCATGCGTGCAAAGTCCTAAGCATCTGGCAAGTGCTTTAACATTAGCAGCTATATAACCATCTCGATAATGTAGATAACAACTCCTTTTTTTTTTGCAGCGCTGCTTGGAAATACGATGCATTTCGCAAGTAACTAAAGCCTAATTCTATATTAAACCTTTAAATTTTAAATCGTTTTAGTTGAAAATATTTCTAAAGTGTGTTCCATATGTTTCTGCTTTCTTCTTGGTTCCATAAAGTAAGATAAATTCCCTTCCAGAAACAGAGCACAGGAGGCTCTTGGGGAAGGATGTTGTACTTCCACTCTAATCCCTGGGTTTTCAGTTGCTGTTATGTGTTTTAAAAGAACTTAAAGGGACTCTGACGAGAACTAAGAGTCTCAAGATTAATACCAAATTTGTTTTAATCTAAGTCTTTATTTCCATACCTCCAGAACCCCTTGCAAGCCCCGGAGGGAAGGGATTAATTTGTCCTTTTAACAAGTACCTCTTGAGCGTCTGTTATGTTCCAGGAATTGGTCTAGGTGCTGAATACATAGTAGGACACGAAATGGACAAAAATCTCTATTTTCATGGAGTTTATATTCTGATTCGAGCTACATTCAGACAAAAAATAAGTTTTACATGAAATATTAAAAGGTGGTAAGTACTGGGGGGATTATACTTTTAAATAAATAGTGAGGTGAACTCTCACTGGTAAGGTGCCATTTGGTCAAACTCATGAAGGAAATGAGGGACGGAATCACACAGAATTATGGATAAAGGGCATTCCAGGCAGAGGGAGCAGCAGCTGTAAAGGCCCTGAGGTAGAACCTCACCTGCCACCAGGGAACAGCAGTGGAACAAGGGAGGCTGCTGATGACCAAAAGGAACAGGAAGTAGTAGGAGACAAGGCCAGCAAAGGGTTGGGGTATACGAAGATCATGTTCAGGGCCTCGGCTTTTCTTCTGAGCAAAAGGAAGTCCTTGGATGTTTTGAGCAGAGGAATAATTTGACTTAAGCTTGGCAAAGTTCTTGAAACCCCAGCTGTTTGAAAGTACACGCTATGGGGCAAGGGTGGAAGCAGAGGTCAGTATTGTCATGTTGGTGGCTACAGAAGCGGTCAGATTCTGGATGTATTTTGAAAGCGGACACACACTTTGGAAGTGCATGGTGCAGGAGAGCGAGCAGCCATGATAACTCCAAAATTTTTGGCCTGAATGATTAGAAGACTGGAATTATGATAAACTGATATGGGGAAGGTTACATGTAGAACATGTCTGAAGAGGAAGAAGGCAGCTCGATTGAGCTTGAGATGTCTATTAGACATCCAAGTGGTAATGTCAAGCAAGGCGTTTGGATATCTGAGTCTGGAACCCTGGAGAAAGATTCAGAAACAGCCCTTCACATTAATTTTCACAAAGGCACCAAGATGATTCAATAGGGAAATTAAAAATATTTTCAGTAAGTGCTGCTGGAATCTAGGATCTATGTAGAAGAAAGTAAACTTGGATCCCTATTTCCATACCAATACAGTGAAGGGTCCTCTGAGAAGGATCACACATCTAATTGTAAAACTTTTAAAACTTTCAGCGGCCATGGGAGAATATCTGTACCACCTTGATGTAGGCAAAGATTTCTTAAACTGGACACACACATACCAAAACACTAACCATGAAGTTGATAGTTTAAACTTGATCAAAAATTTAAAGTTCTGCTTCTAAAATAATCATTAAGAAAATTTAAAACAAGTCTCAGAATAGGAGAAATCTTTGCAATGCCTCTGATAAATGTCATGTGTCCAGAATATATAATGATCTCTTATAAATCAATAATAAAATGATAACCCAATTTTTAAAATAGATAAAAATCTTGAATAGTCCCTTCATAAAAGGGAACAAAAATAATCAATAAACATCTGAAAGTGTGCTCAACATCATTAGTCATCAAAAAGTGAAATTATAACACCCACGAGTTATTACTTCGAACCCATTAGGAAGGCTAAAATGGATTTAAATTTGATAATAGCAAATATTGGGAAGGATGTGCAATAATACAAACTCTCACACATTGCTGTTCAGACATTAAGATGTTACCATCAGTATAGGAAATCATGAAGGCAGTTTATTAAGTTAAACACATCTGCCTTTGGACTCAGGAATTCCACTCTCAGATATTTATGCAAGAGAAGTAAAAATATATGTCTACAAAAAAGGCATGTATAAAAACATTCATAGCAGCTTCATTAATAGTAGCCCAATTCTAGGAACAACCCAAACGTGCACCAGTAAGGAACGGGTGAAACAACGGGGGTACGGTCACAGAACGGAATCCCGCTCGGCAGTAAGCACAGCCACACGGATGCCTATCAAAAACATTATGCTGACTGAGAAAAGCCAGGCTGCCCAACTCGAAGAACATACTATAATATGATTCCATTTATATGAATTGTATAAATAGGCAAAACTAATCTATGCTGTGAGAGAATCAGAAGAGGGCTTGCCTCTCCAGTGAGGTAGGGTTCACGGGATAGGACCTGAGAGAATCCCCTAAGGGGACAGAAGTGTCCTATATCTTGTTTTGGGTGTTGGTTATATGTGTGTATGGGTGCATATATTTGTCAAAATTCATCAAACTCTTCGCTTAAGAACTACATGTTTTATGGAATGAAGACTCTCACCATTTTAAAATAGAACCATAAAACTGACCATGGTCAGTCACTTCCTCTTCCACATGAGCAGGTAGCTCTCTGTTCTCTCAGCACTATCACGAGATTGTCCTTAGAGCAATCAAAAAAGTACGCAAGCTGAGTGTGAACCTCCCAAGCCCTATTAGGTGCTGCTACTTGCTCTCAGACCTTGCACTGATGGGGGAGAGGGGAAGGGAGATAGGGGAAGAAATTTTAGGAAAGGAAGAATTAGCTGTTATACATATGTCAAGATGTGTTATTGCTTCAAGAATTCCAGCTGTGCTCAAGATTAAAATAATCTGGCTTAGGTAGTTCTGCATTCTGTAGAGTGATCTTTACAAAGTTTGCATGTTTCCATAAGTGCTTTCCAAAGAGAAAATATACACACTTGCCTAATAACTGATTCAATTATTTGTGCGCTGATTTAAATTTTAATTCCAGTTTACGTCTTTTATATTTTGCACAGGTCATAAGAAGGGACTGGAATATACTGTATAACATGCAGCTGGCAGAGCAGGCAGGGTCTGAGTTTCCCCTGTACTTCACTGTGACTCATTTCAGTTCAAGAAATTATCTCTGAGTCTATGAATATGTTAATATTTATTTTTTATAACCTGAGTTCTTTATGAATATCAATCACTTAATTAAAGTTTCATAGGTTTTTGAGATCTTGAAAGATCTCAAAACCTATATTAAATATTCCCAAATAACTCTGAGAGAGTTTTCAAGGCTACTTTGTGGTGTTTTCTACTTCCCACCTTTTAGTCAAGCTAATCACAGTCATTTTTTTGATGTGCTCATGCTCCTTTTAAGAGCCTTGAGGTTGCTTGCTGTAATTTGCTCAGGGCCAAGAAACTAGAAACCTGGCCAGTATTGCATAAATAAGTGTAAATTAAGTACATATCCAATAATAATTGAAACTAGTAGAATACAGATACAAAATGTATTAATGAAACACCATTGAAATGACAGGGAAAAATGTATATATCAGATATTAGAATATTTCAAATAAATGGAAAAGGGGTGAATTTTCACCAAATGGATGAGTTAAAACTAAAAATTTGAGAAAAAATAAGAAAGTAACCCTGTTTTATACCAAACACCAAAAGTACTTCCAATCTGATTCAATTTTTAAAGTACAAAAAGACATTCTAAAAACAATGGAAGAAATACATGTGACTAGTAATACATTCTTGTCATGGAGGTATACTTTGTTTTTCAATCACAGTTTACATTCAATATTATTCTGTATTAGTTTCAGATGTATAGCATAGTGGCCAGACAAGGGGGTATATTTTCTATAATACTCAAGGAAGAAATAATAAAGAAAAGGATTGATTGATTTTACTACATAAAACTATAACAATTTTACATGTAAATAATGAATAAAATTATAAAGCAATCCACAGAAAAATAGCTATACATTTATGACAGCCCAAGAATTGATAGGCTTAGTATATAAAGAGTTCCTGCAAAGCAATTTAAAATTACACAAATGAAAAATGGACAAAGAACAGGAAAAGCAATTTACAAAGAAAATGTATCTGCTAAGAGTAAAGTATCAGAGGAACTCTCCTAAATAAAAAGATAGATGGACATAGGCTTTATGATTGCCATTTGGGTAATTTTATGGTTTTCCCAGTCCCTATTCTTGTTTCTTGGTTAAATTTGCCACTTAAATACACATGAATAGAGAAGGATTTTCACTGGGCTTCCATTAAGCCAAGACTATACACTTACAAGATAAGTAGCCTTGGTTAAGAATACGGACTATGAACATGAGAGATAAAAGTTCTTTGGCTTTTTCCAGCCTGGAATTCATGACTCTGTCTTTATTGACAAAGTTGTCCTAAGCTCCTGAGGTAAGCAGCCACAGACCAAACACTGGCTCCTGTCTCTCTAGTGCAGGGCTCCCATGAACAGTGGCAGGTAGTCACGTGGTCAGAGAGGAGGACATGACTACTCTAGAGTCATGGTTACCTCATTTGGAATCCTGGCTCATAAGTTACAATTTGAATTCTTAACCTCTGAGTCTTACTCTCCCAACTGGGATAACTTGCCCCCATAAGGATAACAATAATACCTACCTTATACGGTTGCCATTAATATTTAATTAGATTATGCCTATAAAGCACTTAGCATGTGACTGATACTTCGGAACTACTAGTAAGTATTGGCTATTGTCTTTGTTATGGGCAAAAAAATGCTGTTCTCCTTTCTGAATAAAAATATGCTAAGACATCACAGAATAATTTAGTTGCCCTTTATGTGGGTATCCATGTAGTACATTGGGAAAGGTGTAGAACTTGACATCAGAAGATCTGACCCCAGTCCCAATTCTGCCTCAAACATTAGAAGTCACATGACCCCGCTCGGCCTCAGTTTCCCTGTCTGTTACATAAAATAGTTGAACTACTAATTGCTATACCTCTTTCTGTCTCAACATTCTACCCTAAAGCAATATAAAACAGCAGATAAATCAGGGTCTTTAAATATGGCTGTATCTACAGTAAGTAATAATGAGAGTCTCTGAGCTAATAATGTTTAAAACCTAAAGGAAAGTATAGAGTACTTTCTAAACTGCTGACATCATATCAATTTATTATAACACTGATAATGTCACATCAATCAAAAGCTCCAATTGGCAGTTAAGCATCGTTGATTAATTTTTTAAAATCACTTAATACATCCTACAAAGCATGGAGAGCTCTTTAGTGATGAAAAGTGAGAAAACCACTAGCCTGTGTGCTTAGTAACAATAAAGATATCCCAACCACCAACAGTTTCATAGGAAAGCGAAAGTCGATGCTAATTGCTTCTACAGAACATGCAATAAGAGTAGTAATGACACCCACTACTTTGGAGGCATTTAGAAAGCCAATAATTGTCCAAATCTTTTTACATGGATTACTTCTTTTAACACTTACAACAACCTGTTTATTCCCACTTAAAAAATAAGAAAGCTGAAACTTAAGAATGAGACCTATTGTTACCTAAACAGATGAATCTTTCAGAATTGCCAAATTTCAAAAATGAAGGAGTCTGCAGAAAATAGTTGGAAAGCATTTTAAAATTAAACCCCTTCTTTATTTTTAGGCAAAGCGTTGACCAAGTGCAAGCCATATACATAAAGTATCTCCTTCCTCTGAAGCCCAAATATTTAGGAGGCTGCAGCAGTTGGTGAAACACGTAAGCACCACATGCTGGCATTTAAGAAAAATTAAGTGAATTACCTACTTAAGAATTATCGCTGGAACATTTTTTTAGTTTACTCTTGATGTCTGCTTGCTATTCAGCACCCCTGAGGCCTTTAAATTCACATAATTAGTGTGAAAGCACTAAAAAACATGAATTTTAGTATTAACCCAAGCAAAATGTAATTAAGGAAGTAAATCTACAACGGGGAAAAAAAACATATACTACTTTGGATTGTCAAGAAAATGGCTTTGGGATTATATGCTATTAGGAAGTCTTTCATCCACATTTCCTTCTCTTCTACTCACTCATTTATTCACTCCATAATTATAGGGAAACTGTTTAATGCACAGGAATTGGGCCCTGAATTGGGGCATATAGTGCAAAACTGAGTATGCTGAGTTGAAGCTGAACATCTGTTACCTTTAAACTACGGTCTCGGTCTAGAGGTGTCCTTTGAGGTGTTCTTTGACTTTTAAGTACAGCTGTCAAAAGTGAAGAGAGAGAGAGCTGGCAGGTGTGGCTCAGTGGATTGAGTGCCACCCTGTGAACGGAAAGGCTGCTGGTTCAATTCCCAGTCAGGGCACATGCCTGGGTTGCAGGCCAGGTCCCCAGTTGGTGGTGTGTGAGAGGCAACTGATCGATGTATCTCTCTCACATTGATGTTTCTCTTCCTCTCTTTCTCCCTCCCTTCCCCTCTCTCTAAAAACAAATAAACTATTTTTTTAAGTGAAAAGAGAGAAAGAGAGAGAGAGAAAGAGCGCACTAGCACAAGATTGGCCACACTCAGGGCTTTGAAATTTCACCAAAAAGTTCAAGGAGGATTTACAGATAAACCTTTCACAATCAGATGCCAGTTATACATCTGAGTCTAACCCCGTCGCCCTCATGGGCGTTTTCCTAATCTCCCCCAAAATACAGAGGTCACTTTGAAAGTGCCTCAAACAAACTCTAAATTACCAGGATTACTTGCTGTTTCTTTGAAAATGACTTTCATGTGAAAATGCTTCAGAAACATAAAAGTTAATCACCCCCTATCATTACTTGCATCTAGAAGCAGAGCAAAGAGGAAATTAAATTCTTCTTCATTCTTTCCTACAAAATGAATTAGAACCTCATTCAATCTTCTCCACATTGTATGTAGAAATAGAGCACAACCCAATGCCTCTCCCTCCCTCTTTTTCAAAAAGAAAAAGGTAAAACACAGACTGCTCTAAAACTCTTAAAAGTTAGCAAAGAATTCCATGGAGGATGAAATTCCCACTAGAGGTATACAGTGAAGGTCTAGAAAGATAAGTTCATGGGAGGTTCTCAAAGTTCTCTATCAAATGAACTGTACCTTATTGACATCTTTGACATAAGCCATCGGAAGTTTCATAAGTATATTACTGTACATATTTTATTGTCAGTGTTCAGTAAATCCTTTATGTTCATTTCTGATGAGGATGCCCAATCCCAGTATTTTTCCTCAATTTCAAACTTTTTCATAATCTGGCCTGAGTGTAAAATGAAAATCTTGTGTTCTACTGACTCTAGGGAGCTCAGCTTGAGCCCTATGAATAAAATATGACTCTGATCATTAAAATGTAATAAAAGCTAGTACTTTGAAACCTTAACCTAAACAAGCTTGCTGTCTGATCTTGAGGGCAAACATTAGCTGGTCTTCCAGCAGGGCCTCCTCTGCAGAGAGTCTGGGCCCGGGAGAAACCCCTGAAACCTGCCAATACGAGGCATGCACAGCTAAACACACAGTCAGACCATTTCCATAGCAGGGATCTCCCAGTGGCTCTCGGGTGCTTTGTGGTTTTCAGGCTGCCAGGGTCTTCCTACAGTCACTCTCATCCCGGAAAGAATATTGCAATCGGCAGAAACCAGGCTCAGGTTGTACAGAGGTAAAGTATGTGGTTGAGCGTCCCTCAATATGTCCCTCCAGAAATCTCCTTGCAGGAGAACAGAACGAGGTGACTTTTCAATCAGCTCATCCTTTAACGGAAGGCTCGGCAAATGTTCACGAAGATTGGGCAGTGGGACTGAAAAGGCCCTCAAGTCAATAGCATGGAATCGGCATTAACAGTGGCCAGGTCAAACTGTGCTCTTGGAACTTCTTTTTTACCTGGGAAAAGGTGACCCACACAACAGTGGATGGGAAACAGCCATAAACTGCTGCTCCCACCAGGGTTCCCCAGAAAGGGTTTTTAACGCCAGAGGGAGTTAGCATAAGGCCTGTGTTTGTATGCTGGTGTGAAAAGGCCAATTCTAGCTCACACCACGAAGCGGAAGTCACTTTTTCTGTTTAAGGGAATGTAGTTTAAGATTTCTCTCCTACTACCATAGCACAGAGAGAAAAAGAATCCCCCAACCAGAGGAAAAGAGGCTATATTAAAGAAAAAGGAAGTAGAAGATAAATTAAAAATCAGGTAATATGTGAGTAATGATAGAATTTTTTTTTTGCAGTGAATTAATTTTATACTAAAAGTGAACTTTGAGCAATCATGTAAGGAGTGATAACTTCGTAGGAGAAAAGAGGACTAAAAGTCAAAATTTAAGGTCCCAAACATCCTCGTCACTGGAGGTATCACTATACTATAATGGTAGGTTTTGACTCTGCTGAACTACTGATCTCTAAGGATTTTTACTCATAATATACAGCTAGCAACAGAGGGACAGGGTGACTGGCCTAAATAACCACACACGCATCAAGGGATGCCCAAATTTGGTCAGGGCTTCGGAGCACAGAGGCAACCTATGGTCCACTCTTAATATACGCTTTTCTTTCCTTTGTTAAATATAGGCTGTTTCTGATATGGAACTCTTGAGTAAAGTTCTGTTTGAGTGATTCGATCAACAGCTTGAATTCTTTAAAGCGAACAAATCATCAGGTAAGGCAGGGTCAGAGTGCTTTTCAGAGTAATACTGTCCATGTTCTGTGCTCAACTGAACTTTTTGTCTTTTTTCATTGAATTTATTAGGGTGACATTGGTTCATAAAGCCATACAGGTGTCAAATGCACAACTCAACAAAACATCATCTGCACACTGCATTGTGCACCCATTGCCCCAAGCAAAGTCTCTTTCCATCCCCATTTTATCCTCTTTGCCCAGCTCCAGCTACCTCCCACCCTCTTTCCCTCTGGCTAACATCACACTGTTGTCTGTGTCTATGTGATAAATATATATAGTAACACAGAGTATCATATATATCAAATAGTGCATGTGTGTGTGTGTGTGTGTGTAATTTGTCTTAATCTCGTTCTCTAGTAGGCAGGATGCCCTAGAAGAGCATTTCAATCTAACACCAAAGTTAAGTTTTGGGTTGCTAAAAAATCCATTTAGTTTTTTCCATAAAATAAAAGACAAATTTTTTCATTTTCACCTAAAATTTTATTGATTCGGATGTTTTGAGTATGTCAGCTGTCTCCCGTGTGGTATAATGTTGATTGTTCTCAATTAACATCGTGATTTGATCACTCTCAACTTCAACTGGTCCACCCCACTGTGGAGCATCATCGAACGAGAAATCTCCAGCACAAAACTTCGCAAACCACTTTTGATACATTCGATCAGTCGCAGCACCTTCTCCATATGCTGCACAAATCTTTTTTTTTTTTTTTGCATTTCAGTTGTGTTTTTACCTGTCTTGAAATAATAAAGCATAATATGCCAAAAATGTTCTGTATTTACTTCCATCTTCAGTATTAAAATGGCTACACAAAATTTCACCACTTTTGATAAGTTTTTTAAAATGCATGCTGATATGACAGCTGTCACAATGCAAGCTAACAAAATTGTTTCGAATGAAGTTAAAGACAATTAAGCCCTACTAGAGCCATCTTACAAAAAAAAAAAAAGGAACTTTTTGGCCAACCCAATAATATCTGGGAATTATCAGAATTATTCACTGAACTTTTCTCTTTCATTTAGGCCAAAGTCAGGGAATGGCTGGCTTTCAGACCACATTTATTCCTTTCTCTAGTTTCTTCCAGCCTATGGAATGACAGTATTTTGATCAGTGCCCCTGAAGCCCAGACAATAATCTTTCTTTGCTGGGTGTAGTGACAATCCCAGTAAAATAAGATGATATCCAAAATGTTTGCGAGCCAGCTGGCATACAGCCCTGGAGCAGAGACCGGAAGATCTTTGGTTGTTGGATGGCGAGGAGCTCAGTGCGGTTCCCAAAGATGGGGCTGAGGCTTCAGGGAGCACGTGATGGGGCACTGGATGCCTCAGAGCTGACAGTATCTTAATAGCTGCTACCACTACACTTAAATCACCCCTGGATGGTCGTAAGAAGCGAGTGGATCACACATTACATATAGGTCAGAGGGACTAGATTTGTGAAGATTGAAGATGTGTACAATCGAAGTTTTAGATGCCCAGCTTAATATACATAAAAATTGACCTCAGCTAAGGCTTCCTTCAAAATTCCTCTGCCTTTCTTCAACTCCTTTTCCCTTTTCTCTTAACTCTCTCTCAATTTCTCTATCATTTATCTTCTGCACAATGCCTCGACTCTCTCAACGCCTCTTCCCTTTTCTCTGAAACTCCCGCGCTCTCTCCCAGTGCTCTTTTCCTTTTCTTTCTGTTTCCTTTTCTCTTCCATCTCCCCTCTTATCACTCCTGTCCACTCCCTATAATGTCTTAGAAGTGTAATGTTGATTTTTGTAGTGTTTTTCTATAAGTCATTGTGCCCAACTCTATGTAAGGGCTATGTGTAAGACTATATACACATAAAGATTTAACAGGAAAAAATAAGCCATATCTTCCTTGTGTGCAGAGGAAGAAACTCATTTCAAAATGACTCATATTACAATCCCCCATCCTGCCTTCCTTCGGTGCATTGTCAGAAGGCGCCCTGCTCTTGACCTTCCCAAGCCAACAAGCCAAGCTTTTTTTCCATGAAATACCTGGATGCACTGGTCAGCTGAGGCCATGAATTTGGCCCTTGGGCTGCTCACTCCTCCCTTGTCTGCCATCCGTGCTAGCTACCCTAGTCCCAGATTTTCACAGCCCTGGACAAACCTAAAGACAAGCCGTACCCTTTCCAACTGATAACAGACTAATCCATGAAGCCCAGACACAAGAGTTCAAGGGGCACTGCCAAGCCCAGCAGATGACATGCACAAAAATAGCTGAAATCCTCCAAATAAAGCAGAAGGGGATTATCAGTATCCCATACGGTGCACTTGTCCCAAGTACACCTTGCTCTCCCGGGCCTGTCTGCCTTACATTTATTCCCTGCCCTTCCTACCTGCACCCATCCACCCCAATCTCTGCTGTTCCCCAAGTTCCCAGATCAGTGGCTTCTAGCTGGGTTCTGCCATTGAGAGACACTGGCTGGAGGAGGGGAGAAGCCAGCTTGTTTCTCCCCTTTTCTTTTCTGCATGGACTATTTCCCCCCTACTTTTCTGCTTCGGACAGGGCTCTGGGTTGAAAATATGTTTTCTCGTTAGGTTTTTAACCTCTTCTACCTCCTGTGAACCAATTCCCTGAATTAAATTCCCTCTGTTTTAAATGCTCACCATGATTTCCATTTTCCTGGCTGGATCTCGACTGATACATCACCTTAGAAGCAGCCACCTTTCTAAAAGACCACACGGCTCCTGCCTGCTCACCATGATTTCCATTTTCCTGGCTGGATCTCGACTGATACATCACCTTAGAAGCAGCCACCTTTCTAAAAGACCACACGGCTCCTGCCTGCCCCCCTCTCCACACCAGTACATACATTTCAGCCACTACCTACACAAGCCTGCACCTTCCCTTTTGCCATTCTAGTTAAATTCCTGTCACCGCAAGAACTGCAAATCTAATTTTCCTCCACTAGAGGAAATATAAAACCTGAAGACTAGTAGGCAGGGATTCAGGTCACTGAAGAATAGGAGAGACACCTCCCAGTACCCAGGTTCTGTTGCTAGCCCAGCCAAGTCGTCATTAACTGTTGGTGGGAACACAAAACGATGCAGTTGCAATGGCAAAGTACAGGGTAGCCCTCGAAAAATTAAAAACGGAATTACCCTATGATCCACTATTTCCATTTCTGGGTATATGCCCCTCAAAATTGAAAGCAGGGCTTCAAAGAGATATTTGTACACCCATGGTCATACCAGCATTATTCTCAATAGCCAAAAAGTAGAAGCAATGAGAGCGTCTATCAATATATGAATATACAAGCAAAATGTGGTATATTATTTAACCTTTAAAAGGAAGGAAATTCTGACATATGTTACAATAGATGAACTTTGAGGACATTATTCTAAGCAACATAATCAGTCACAAAGAGACAAATACTGTATGATTCCACTTATGTGAAGCACCTAGGGTAGCCAAATTTATAGAAAAGGAAGTACAATGGTGGTTGCCACAGGCTGAGGGAGAGAAGAATGGGGAGTTGTTTAATGGGTACGGAGTTTCAGTTTTATAAAATAAAAAGAGTTCTGGAGATTGATTCCACAACAATGGGTGTGGACCTAATACCACTGAACTCTAAACTTAAAAATGGTTAAGATGGTAAATGTTCCAGTATGTGCATTTTACCACAATTAAAAAACTTTAAAAAAATATTTTAAAGAAAGAAGTGAAACCTACCATATACCTAAGAACCTATTTTACAGCCCAAAAGGATAGATTACGGAAGATTGGATTCAAGTCATATTACATCCTTATTTTCCCACCACTTAAGTAATTAAGTTACTGGTTTGGGATTTTGTTTGGTTAGCCTGGAGGTGTGTAACGAGCCAGAATTTCTTAGGTGAACATGGCTTTGGAAATGTGGTTTGGAAACACTGATTTGACAAGTGGGCTTACTGCTGTGTAGCAAACGCCAGCAGCTCTGCCCACGGGTGAAAAGAAAACAAGGCGGTATGATGAGAGGAACATTAAACCTGGAGTCAGAAAAACCAGGTATGAATCTTTGTCCCATCGCTGCTGACTCAAGGCATGTCAAGCAATTTCTCTGAGCCTTACATTCTTCATCTGTAAGATGGGGCAGATAATACTCTCTGTTCCCTGTTTCCTTGTGTTGTTACAAGGCTCAAATAAGAAAAAAATACAGAAATACATTTTATAAACTGTAAAGTGAGATCCAAAAAGGTATTTAATGTAATTCCCAGTTAAGATCCTTGGTTTATGTTTTCCTGTAATTCTTTTTACATCTTTTTTCCAAGTCAACCTGTTATTTATTAATTCTATTAACTGTAGCAACTTAGCCCACAACAAAGAATATAATAAACAACACCAGCCCTGTGCAAATTAACTTCCAATCAACTCTATACTGGAATTAGCTGGGGCATGCCTCTTTATGCTTTGTTTTGTTTTTTACTTCACATCATACAGTTCATTCTCAGGTATTAGCATGCCA
>PVJD01013234.1:0-35112 GCA_004026545.1 Mormoops blainvillei
AACCAATGGGGGTGGGTGGTGAAGGCGGGAGCAAGGAAAAGAAATGGCAGATAGCCAATGGGGGAGCCAGAGCTAAGTGGAGCCCTCAAAGGGCATTGTGAAGTGACACCGGGGCGAGACGTGAAAGAGCAGAGGCAACCGGAGTGTAATACACGGTGTGAAGGAGAGGATGAAGAGTAAACAAGCCAGAGGAGAGGACAATGCGCATGAGTCTATGGGCTGTAGGGTAGTCAAGCAACAGAACCATGTAATGCCTTTGGTGAATGCATTTACCTTCACCCTAACCCTCCGTGACTCCCTATTGCCCCTGAGCTGTAAATCCTCACAGCCCCTGAAGACCTAGACTGCACCCTAGTGTGAGATCTAAGAAAGCAAAAACGGACTCTCCTGTCGCAGTTCCTGGATGTCTTCGGCCCACCTCTACGCCTTTGCTTGAGCGCCTCTAGCCAAGAATGCCCCTGATACTGTCATCCTCAGCATTCTCCAGGACTTGGCACCATTACTGAATGAATGGCCAAGTGAGAAATTGAACTTTTTTGGAAAATTAGCTTTTTCTAACCAGCTCCGCAAAAATACTGAGCCTGGCTATGCCATCAAGAGTTGATTGGGCATGTTGGCAGACACTGACTAGTAATCACAAATTCAAGCCCTGCCTTTCTTGCCGGACTTGGCCCTCCACACCCTACAGTGGCCTCACCTCCTTTCTATGTGTCTTCATCTCTCCTACCGTTACCTCTCCCAAGAGCACTGTACCTTCTGCTTCCTCCATCTAGTCAACTCCTTCCACTCTCCCTTTGAGGTCTCACCTCCTGTGGGAATGGAATTGTAGCTTTTTTCCACTGAACATGTCCAATCATACATTTCCCCTCCATTCTGAGAGGATTTACTGAACACCTACTGTATGCAAGGTTTTGACCCACAGCATCCCTAGGAGGAAGGCGGTCTCCCCAGAAGCCACCTTCCTCCCCTTCTTCCCCATGTCTTGGTGTCCAGGGGTCATGGGTCAGGGAGGAATATGTTCAGCTGCGAGTAAAAGAAAAATCATGAAATAATGGGAGCTTAAATGAGATAGAACTTTATTTTTTATCACCTAAAGTCCAAGCTGGTGAGTAGTCCAGGGACTTCTTCCTGCCTACCCAGTTAGGGCATTGTCTGTGTCCAAGTCCAGCCCCCAGACTTTCATCCTTCAAAAGATCCTATCAGCTCTCCATTTACAGTACTTCTCAAATCCACCCTTTCTTTACCCACTCCACTGCCAACACCATCATCAATCATCTGACTTATCGAAGTAGCCTCCCTCTCTCTGGTCCTCCTGTGTCTACCTTCACTCCTATAGTCAGTTCTATACTCAGCAATCTGAGGAATCCTGTTAAATCCCAAGATAGTTCATGTCTCTCATCTGCTCACAATTCTCCTGTGCCCTCCTCCCCACTCAGAATAAAAGCCAAAGTCCTCACCATGAGCTACAAGATCTTGCATCAGCTAACCAGCGCCCCCCCCTGCATCCTTGTCCACTCTCTGACCTCACCTCCTACCCCTCTTTCTCTCATTCACACTACTCTGACCATACCAACTTCCTTAGTAGACCTTAAGCAAATCAGGTGTACTCCCACCTCAGGGCCTTTGCACTGGCTTTTTCCTCTGGAATTATTCAGATGTGACATGGCTCCCTCCCTTATTTCCTTCACGTCTTTGTCAAAGGCCCCCTTTTCTGGGAATTTTTGCCCACGACTTGTTTAATTCTGTCTACTCTCCCTCAGAAGCCTTCATGCCAGAGGATTTAGTCCAGTACAGAGAAGAGGTGGCGAACTCTGCCCCTCCCTGCCTACCTGGCCCCCAGCTCTCACTCTGCAAGGATCCTGGCTCGCAGCAGCAGCAACAGCAGCAGAAGCAGCAGCAGCAGCAGCAACAGCAGCATCACACCTCCCCACCCTGAGGACCACTCAGGTAGTCTCCCGGGACTCTTCGGGGCCCCTGCTCTCACTCAGTTTTCCTCCTATTTCTCTGGCCACTCCTCTGACAGTAAGGGAGAGATGGTCTGAGAGGGCATAAGAGGGGTTCATCCCATACCTGTAACCCCAAAATAGAAAACCAGCCCCTTCTCAGGAGGGGCAGGACCTGGGGCAGAAAACAAGACCTTGGCTTCTAGAATTGGCCTGGTTAATAGTTACACAGCAAGTGTAAGAAATGTTCAGGCCCAAGTCCACAGGGAGCAAGGGGTCACTAACCTTGGGGACATCTCTAAAGTTAGCTTCCCAGCACTCTTTTTTGACAAGCACGCTCCTCCTCCATCTCTTGCTCCCAACTATAAACCACATCTGTTAAGCCCCTGCTGTACACAGGGTCCCTGCAGGTCTCAACCTGAACACCTAATCCCTCCTTGGTTCATCCCTTGGATGCCTGGCACTCAGGCCATCTTTGGGTCACAGACGTGTCCCACAAACTCAAAAGCCTCAACCAGTGAAAGTTGTTTTGAACTAATGGTAGGGAGGGTTGGGTGTTTTTTTTTAATTGTCATTGTAGGCTGATTTTTTTTTTAGGTCTTTTTTTCTATTCACCTTTTTTTTTTCTTATCTTCACAAAGCTAGGCCATCAGGCCCACTCTGGGCTTTTCCAGAAAGGTGAGTCTGAGTCGAGGAAAGAGACTCTTCTTTTTTTAAGTGCTTGGGAGGGGAGGGGAGGAAAGGAGGCAAAGGGGTGAAGAAGGGGTGGATCTTGGCCACTAGGTTTGTACCATGTAAATGAAAAGCTGTTTCCATTTTTCTTTCCCAGGCCTGAAACACTCTTGCAGATGGGTTGGAGTGAACAATGGATGACAGAATCCCAGGCCATGCAGGGTGCTCGGGAACTGAGGACTGCAAGTTTCAGCCATGGTCTCTCAGGAGTATTCCCTGGACACTGGTCTCCCCTGTTGAGTATTGGTTGGAGGGGGTGCTCACTGAGGTGAGGAAATGCAGCTACCAATTCTTGGACGACCTTAAAACTGTACAACCTTCAAGCCCCCCAGAAGAACCTCAGAACCTCCTTGTCATTGCATCCTAGAATTTAAAATCTGAGACTGTTGGGCTCAAGGAAACTTGGGGGTTTCAAAGCCCGGTGCTAAGGAAGGCAGGGCCTCCGCTCACCAGCTCTGTGATCTGGGACAAGTTTTTTGACTACTTCATGCATCTTTTCCACATGTATAACGGCCATGATGACAAGATGGACCTCAACAGGCTTTGGTGAGGATTGAATGTGACCATTTCTGAGAAATGTTCAGCACTGTGTATGGCACATAGAGAATTCGAGATAAATCTCAGCTACAGGGATGTTGGCAGATATTTGGAATCCTAAAACCTTGGAAAATGGGATTTTTTTTGAAGCAGAAAATCGCAAAGACTGAGGGCCTCGGAAGCATCGGGCCATGGTATCCCCGACTACATGAGGGTTGGGGTGTGTGAGGATGGGTGCATTAATACTGGGGTCCTGGTCAGGACCTTCCCTGTAGGTGGCCTCTGGCTCAGAGCTCTCAGACCCTCAGACACGATAAAAAAAGACTTTACTCCCTGTCCTCACCCAGTGATGCTCAGTGGATTCTAGAAGCCAGTGGTTCTCAGACTCTTTGATTCTGTTAATTGTAGGAAGGACTCCCTGCTTTTTTCTTCATGAAGTAACTTCTATGCCCCTCACCCTCTGTGGAAAGATGGGTTGCAAACATGTCCAGAGCTCCTCCTCCGTGGGCAATAAGACAGGTGATGACCATATCAATTCTGCCTAAGGGGAAACTGAGGCCTAGAACAGAGTAAAGCCTCTGGAAACCCAGCCTTATCCCCTTTCCCTGGTGTTTCCCATTCATACGCAGAGATTCAGTGCCTCCCTTTCTTTTCTCAGAGACCCTCAAATATCCTCTCATTCACAAAGTAGCACCTCTGCATGCCTGTGATGCCCCTGTGATTTGAGTTCTTTTCCCTTGTTTTTTTCCTAACTCTACACACTTTTGTTTTAAAAACTGTGGTTTCTCATGAGTCCTGTTATCTCATTGATACCTGTCACCTCTGTGGTGAGGGGAAGAAATCATATTTTCAGATGAATCTTAAAGGGCAAAGAAAAAAACCAAAATTTCCGTTTAAGTCTCATAATCAAGAAGAGGAGAAACAGAGCAAGAGAGAGAGAGAGAGAGAACTATGAGAACCCCCCCACCCCGTGATTATCAGCGCACACAGTCATCGAAAAAAAAATTGGATTATTAGAAGAGAGAGGTCTGTGGCTTCCACACCGTGGGTTTTCTTCTCAGTATAAAAGCAAAGTTGTTTTTGATATGTGACAGTTTCCCACAAGCCAGGCTGATCCTTTTCTGTCAGTCCACTTTACCAAGGTGAGTGTCCCCGCTCTCCCTCACCAGACGCGGGTCCAATGGAAGAGATGGCAATGAGGTAGGCACTGGAGGGTCAGGAGTCCTGCAGTATAGTCTGAACGCATGCAGCTACTGTGGTCCTGGTCAGGTAAGGTATTTTTTTTACAATAATAATACTAATAATAAATGCCAGAAAACTGATAGGTAAAGTACTTAATCAATGCTTGGGTGGAGGCAAAGATAAGTAAATTGATATGTTGATAGGTAGGATTTTTTAAAAGATTTTATTTATTTTTAGAGAGAGGGGAAAGGAAGGAGAAAGGGAAAGAAACATTGATGTGCGAGAGAAACATTGATCAGCTGCCTCTCACGTCCCTAACCGAGGACCTGGCCCACAACCCAGTCCCGTGCCCTGACCGGGAATCCAACTGACAAACCTTTTGGTCCACAGGCTGGTGCTCAATCCACTGAGCCACACCAGTCAGGACGAATTTTAAAAATATGTCAACTGCCAATCTTTATGAATTTCAGAGCTTTAAACAACTTGAAACACTGTCCAGGTATGCCTGGAAATTTCAGCTACATCTCTCACCTCTCTTCATCTCCTCTCTCAATATCTCCCATCCCTCTGTCTCTACTTGCCCTGTCTCACTCATTCCATGTTCTTCTGCCCCTCTCTTTCTCTGCTTGTTTTCCTAGCACTCAGAATCTCCATCCTTCTGTCTTTATCTGCTCTGACCATTTTCCCTGTCTGTTTCCTCCACCTTGACCACACTTCTTTGGTCTCTTTTCCTCAGTCTTTTTCCCACCATCTCTCCTACTCTCTATCTTGCCTTCCCCTGCCTGCCTTCCCACCCAGCATATAGCACAGAACTTTATACACAATTGGCGCTCAATAATAGTGTGTTGAGTAATGTTGATGAGGACACTTAAATTTTATAAGAATGAGCATCATTTTTGTTTGCTCTGATCAAAAGTGGATTGTGAGCTATTGGGTCAGGGTCAGGACTTAAGTGAACTTGTCTTTGCATTCTATGAAAGAAGACCCTCCTGGGGGACACTTCATGCCATTGTGATCCATGCTTTAACTGTGTGGTCCTAGTCCCAGGATCATGTGTGTGTATGTGTGCATGTTTGTCCAGAGTCCATGTCCAGGAACAGAACAGACTGTTCAAGGCTGGAGTGAGCTCGTCTCTGCAGGCTTAGCAAGTGCTCACTAAGTGTTAGTTAGTATTTTTTTAAATGAAATTAGAATCATGCTATCTATTGGCTTTGTTCCTGCTTTATTCAATAAATAGGGGCATTTTTGTAGCTCACTAAAAAATTGTTTCAACATATGATCTTTCATGGCTATCAAAGCTGACCTCACATTGGCATGAACCATAATTGGTTACACCAAATGCCCATCTTTGGATATTTGGGTTGTTTCTAGTTTTTCCCATAATCATGCATGATTAGTTCCTTGGATTCCTAAAAATGGAGTTGCTGGGGCAAAGGGCGTGTGCATTTTTAAGGTTTCTGACCCTCTCTGCAAATTGTTCTTCCAAAAGGTTGTCCTGTTTTATGCTTCCTCTACTCAAGCTAACCTTGGGTGGGTATTATCATTTTTTAACCCTTTCTCAACATTACAGGTAAGAAAAAATACTACCACATTGTTGAAATTTACATTCTTTGATTACTTATTTATTGACCATTTGTGCTTTTGGGGGGTCTGGTGTCCTTAGTCCTGATAGGATGTTTAGGGTGTTCATCTTTTTTTCTTATTGATTTACCACAGTTAGAAAGGATATTTATTTAGAAAGGATATTAACCTTCTATCGGCCATACATATAAAGCAAATATTTGCTTTTTTATTTGTTCACAGTGTTTTGCAATACTTGTGATGTTTTTATATAATAAAATAGGTTAGTCTTTTCTTCTGTGGTTACTGTCTCTGGTTTTGTGCTTAGAAAGTCCTTTCCCACTTGAAAATGAGATAAATGTTCACATGTGTTGGCTTCTAGTCTCTTTTATGGCTTCATTTTTTCCATTTGCTGTAGAGGTTAAGACTGTCTGGGACAAACCAAGCCTTACCCCAACCCATCTGTGTGAATTTTAACCAGGCATTTAAATTCTCTGTACCTCCATTTCCTCGTACATACTGTGATGGTTATAATAGTACCTACCTCAGAGATGGTAGTGAGGATTAAATCTATTAACCATGTTAAGTACTTAGCATAGGGTGTGGAATACAATAAACCCAAGGTCCATGTTAGATATTATTATTTATATTTTTAATAAATCTAGAATTTATTTTGGGATATATGATGATGCTGACATTTCAAACTGGGCAGGGAGTGGTTAGCGGGAAAATGGACTGATTATTCATCCAATAACTTTATTTTTCCCTTAATTATCCCAGAAACATGTATTAATCAATCTATCCTACACTGTCCCCCAGTTTGAAATGTCACATTCATCACAGACCCCATTCCCTCTAGCTGTGGGCCTGTGTTTCAACTTTCTATTCTGTCCCCAGTGTCTACTCTTGTACCAGAACTACACAGCTTTGCTGATTATTGCTTTTGCAATACAATGCAATACAATACCCAGCCCTGGGCGTAGCCCCCATCTTGCCCTTTGTTATTCCTCATCATTTCAGGCAACATCAGTTCCTCCAGACAGAGGCCAAATAAGTCTCTCAGTCTCTCTCTCTCTCTCTCTCTCTCTCTCTCTATATATATATATATATATATATATATATATATATATAGTCTCCTATGGGTCACACATACACACTGTCTCTCCTTTTCTCAGTATCTCTCACTGTCTCTCTCATTCTATTTGTCTATCTCCATCCCACCTCAGGTCTCTCCCATCTCTCTCTGTATCTCTTTTTCTCTGTGTCTCTTCCTTCCCCTATATCTGTCTCTTTGTTTCCATCTCTATATATCTCTATGTATCCCTGTCTCTCGGTCCCCTGGATAGAGGGGCAGTTGTAGACTTGAAGCCCTATACACAACTAACAACTCACCCTGACACAGAGGGGAAGGGCCCTGGCCCTCACCTACTCCACATTTCTCCCTTTCCCAGTGTACAAGAGGAGGAAATTGAGGCCCAGAAATGGATGGAAGGGCTTCTCCCAGGTCTTCACAGAGATGCAGTGACAGAGTTGAGAACCAAGCTTAGATCTTAGGACTCTCAGTGGGACACTGACTCTCTCTCTCTCCCCATCTGCGGGGCTCAGTTACCTCTCAGCATCCATGAGAGAGACAAGGGGACCCGGGCTGCTCCTCAGCTGCTGCCTTTCCCCATTCTGCCTTCTCAGGCAGGAGTATCCACAGTCACAGTGTGGGGCTTAGCCTCCCAAGAGCTAGGCTGGGTGGGGGCCTGGGGCCCCGTGGGTTGAGAGGCCTTATGGGGCAAAGGGTGGTGTTACTGGGAGGACATCAGTCAGTGGGTCTGGCTATGGACAGAGTTCAGCCATGTCCCCATAGTTGGCACTGGTTCCTTGGAACCTCCACCCCAGGGCCCTTCCAGAGAGTCTGGTGGTGGGATCTGTACTGTGAAAGGCCAGGGCTTTTCCTGCTCCCCACTGTGAGGCCCTCACCAAAGGTATACCATCCTCGACCTCCCCTGTCTTCTGTCCCCATCTCTGGCAGAGTGGCTGTGAGACTGGGAACATTGTTCTAGAATGGACAGGGAGATGGAGGCCCTGCAGTGGCCATTCACTGATCACTGACATTTTGCTAAGTATTTCATGTACATTAACTTTGGAGGATGGGTACTGTTATTGTCCCAATTTACATATGAGCCTGAGGAGAGCTTTAGCTGGTTAGTGACAGAACATGGCCCCAGGCTGAGGGAAGTAGAAGGGGTAATTCTGCCTTCACAGAACTTAGAGGGAGGCTGAGGGGGGGTTACTGCAATTCCAGGCCTGGTAGGTGGCAGGCCCAATGAAGTGGTGAGCTTTCTGTCCTTCAGAGAGTTCCAGTGAGTTTGAATACCAGGGACATTGGCCTTCACATACTGAGAAGTTGGACCTATAGGTCCCAGAGAGTCTGTGGGTTTCAGATTCTGGGATCCTCTGAATCTAAGAAATGATGTTCTGCGATTCTGAGGTTCTAGCATAGTACCATTTGAAGACCCTGAGGGTCCCAGTATCTGTGGGATCTGCATGCCACTCCCCAAGCATCAAATCTTGGGCCTATTCTTGACCAAGAAGGGCCAGGTCTTCAGGACCAGGGCTTGTCATGGTGGCCAGATGGACGTCACTCACCACATCCGCCTGCACCCACATCACCACACCTGGGCCAAGCCAGCTGCAGGATGGGCCAGCCAATTCTCGGAACGAAACCCGTGGGGTGGGGTGTCTGCCCCCTTTGTCTTCCTCCTTGGTGCCGATGAAGCCCAGTGCATCCGGCCGCCATGACGTCAATGGCGGAAAAATGTGGGGAAGTCAGAGCCTCTGACAACAGGGCCCAGATGCAGACCCCGATATGAATATACAATCTATGTCCCAGAAACATCCTCCATGTGTCTTCTGAGAAATAGTCAGAAAGGGACGCCCCAACAGACAGTACAGGAAGCTGGCTACCCAGCCTAGCCCTCCAGTACCCTACCACCAGACAGACCGTATCCATGTCCCCTTTCTGAGAATGAATCTCTGCTTCCCTGAGTCAGGCCATTCCAGATGTGTTTGGGTAGGAGACTTCTCATAAGCTCTGGCCAAGTGTCCAGGCAGCTTCAGAAGTGACCATAGGCCAGCTGTGTGGACCAAACCGGAGTAGTGGAAAACATCCACTCACTCACCAAAATTGGTACTACTTTGCTTTGGCTTCTGTAACAAAGTACCACAAACTGGGTGACTTAAACAGCAGAAATTTATTGTCTCAATTCTGGAAGCCCGGAGTCCTAGATCAAGGTGATGACTCGGTTGCCTCCTTCTAGGGCTGTGAGAAGAAGGTATTCATGCCTCCCTCCTAGCTTTTCGTGATTTGCTGAAAATTTTTGGCATTCCTTGACTTCTAGAAGCATCACCCTAATCTCTACTTTCATTCATTCACTCATTCTTTCGCTCACCTCCTCATGGTCACTGATGTTCTCTCTGGCCCTTGTTTTGAGCCTCCACATACCCAGGCTCCTATTTCTCACACAGTATTGTTCTAACCCCTAGGGGAGACTAAGAAGTGAATATCTGGATTTTCACCCCCACCTCCCTCAGCACCACAGCTCTGACAACCCCCATGGGCTGACGGCAAAGGAAGGAGCAACTTCTCCCCTACAACACTTCTTGTACTCCCTTGGGCTGTTCTCAGCAGCAGTGTGCCCAACCCTGTGCTATGGGGTGGGGTAGGGAGACACACACACACAGCCCCACAGCAGGGGACCTGTGTAGTGTGCACACACACACCCTTTCTGGAGAAAGAAGTGGAGCTCTCAAGTCACCATGAGACTGTAAAATGCAGTACCTGGGTGTCTCCTTCAATAAAATGGAGGTTGGACTAGACATTCCCTACCAGTCCTGACTTCCTCTCAGGCTGGGATTACAGGTTTCTGAGAAACCAAGGCCCTGCCCGTTGGGGAGTATGGGGTCCTGGAGCCATTATGGAGGGCTTTCTGGATTGGCCTTGAATAGGGGAAGAGGAAGAAGAGCAGGCATTCCAGGCAAGCCAGACAGCATGAGCAAAGGCTTGAAGGTCAGCTGGGGATAAATTCCAGTGGGAGCTGAGTCAAGGAGCTCCCACAGGCCCCAGGTCAAGAGAAACAGTCTCTCCTCCTCTCTGGCACCCTCCATGCCAGTTCCGTGCAGGGCAGAGCCCAGAGGTGACCAGACCCTGCCCCTGCCTGATCTCCAGACTCCTGTACCCATGTGCCCATTCAGCATTTCCACTCATATATCTAATGCCAGACTCTTCATGTCCATTCACACCTGGATCACCAACCCTGAACCCAGCTCCCCTCATCTCCCCTATCTCAGCTCACATCAGGTCTGTCCCTCCAGCGGCTCAGGCTAGTACCCAGAAGTCACCTTGACCCTCCTTCTCTTACCCCCAGATCCAAACTACCAGAAAATTCTCCTGACTCCACCTTCCAAACATGCTCAGAATCCACCCACTTCTCACCATCTCCACTGGTACTGTCCTGGTCTGTGCCACCATCATCATTTACTTGGCCTGTTGCAGTTGCATCCTCACTAGTCCCCTGCTTCTGTCCTCACCTTCCTAGAGTCTGTCCCTCTCACAGCAGCCACAGGGATCTTTTGAGTCCATGCCCCCCTGCCACTCCCAAATATGCCCAAGTCACTGGGGTAAAATAATGCTCCCATTAGAGAAATCACAGTCCAGCCCCAGTGGGATCAGCAAAAGTTTTGTGGCCTATGCCAGGTACAGGGAGGACCAGAGGGTTAAGGCCTGAATACACACCTCAAGTGGTAGGGGAAGGAGCTGAGACCTATCCTGGCTGAAGCCCCATAAACCACCTCAAACCCCCAACCTCCCTCTGGAGAACACATCCCCACCAGGGCTCTGCCAGTATATGCAGGCAAGCCATGTGCTGTACCTGTGCAAGTGTGCACATGGGGCATGCGTGCAGACACACGCATGCATGCCTATGTTCCTGACAATGTATGCATGCACATGCATGCACACATGACCAGAGCTGAGGTCCAGTTGTGGGGCTTTTCAGGACATGTCCCAACCAATGCCTGCTCTGACCACAGCGGGTGTCCACATGGTTCAGTTGGTTGAGTATTTTGTACACCCCTCAGCACATGTATCTCTTTCCCCCTATGTCTCCACAGCCTGACCTCAGACACGGACCCAATGCCCAACCCCAAGCCAACCAAGCCATTGGCCCCTTCCATGGTGCTCAGCCCATCATCCCCAGGAGCCTCGCCCAGCTGGAGGGCTACACCCAAGACCTCAGACCTGCTGGGGGCCAAGGGCCCAGGAGCAACCTTCCAAGTCCGGGACCTCCGAGGTGGGGCACATGCCTCCTCCTCCTGCTTGAACCCCATGCCACCATCGCAGCTGCAGGTGAGGCCCAGGGCCCATGATGGAGCAAGCAGGGTGGAGTACCTGGGCTTACAGGTGCCGACCTTTTCTTTGGCACTGGGCGGGGGGCCCTGCTGGGGCACAGGAAGTGGTTTTCTGGGTCTCAGGCAAGTCTGTGACTTATGCAGATGTCACGGGGCCAAGAAAGTCCCCACTTAGCAGGTCTCAGATATTCGAGGCTCTCCCTAAACTCCCAATCCCTGTCTCAGGAGAGGAAACCCTATCATGGTCCCACAGGCATGGCCATGTGTCCCCATCCCCATGTGACAGAGGAGAGGGCTGGGGCCCAAGGAGGTGGGATGACAGAGTTGAGGCCAGCTATCCCACTTATTAGTTTGTTGATCCTGTGAAAGTCTCTCAGTATCCCTGAGCCTGAGTTTCTACATATGGATAAAGGAGATGGTCGTAGTACCTACCATGTGGGGTTGTGGTGAGAAGTATATGAACTCCGCACGTAGAACAGTGAGGATGAAGATGGCATCTCCCTTGCCTGCCTTCTCCTCCCAGCTGCCCTCAGTGCCCCTTGTCATGGTGGCACCCTCTGGAGCACGGCTGGGTCCTTCACCCCACTTGCAGGCACTCCTCCAGGACAGGCCACACTTCATGCACCAGGTATCGACCCTGACTGGGCAGTGGGTGAGGGAGTTGGTCGGGGAATTGGGAAGGGGGCCAGGTTGAACAACAGCCCATATGTGCCCCTAGCTCTCAACAGTGGATGCCCATACCCGGACCCCTGTGCTGCAGATGCACCCGCTGGACAGCCCAGCTATGATCAGCCTCCCACCACCCACAGCTGCCACTGGGATCTTCTCTTTCAAGGCCCGACCAAGCCTGCCACCTGGTAATACCACACCGCACAGCTCCACAGAATCCTAGAGCCCCCAAGTCCTTGAATGTGAGCAGTGTAAGCTGCTGAGCTGTGGCCCTCAGGTGTCAAGTGTCAGGCTTTATCATCTTGGAAACTCTAACCTCCAAAAAATGTCAGGCTCAGAACCTGAAAGACGCACGTCAAAATCACGGAACCACAGATCTCTGCAGAGTTAGTGAAAATGTCAGCTTTTGCGAATGTCAACCTTTGAGCTGTTCTACCAGAAACCTTGGATGTTAGGGACATCAGAGGCTTAGGAGGGTGGGTAGTTCAAAAGGACAGGCCTTGTGGGCCAAGCTCCAGAACCCAGCCTGTAGTTTACAGAAGTGCCCTGTCCCCACCCACAGGGATCAATGTGGCCAGCCTGGAGTGGGTGTCCAGGGAACCAGCACTGCTCTGCACCTTCCCAAGCCCTGGTGCACCCAGGAAAGACAGGTCAGTGGGCAGGGCTAGGAGGGACCCTTGCCTTGCCATTCCTTCCCCTGACACCCTCTGTCCCCCCAGTACCCTTTCAACTGTGCCCCAGGGCTCCTACTCACTGCTGGCAAATGGTGTGTGCAAGTGGCCTGGATGTGAGAAGGTCTTCGAAGAGCCAGAGGACTTCCTCAAGTAAGTGGCCCAGGCCCATTCCAGTCCAGGGGAGTCCCCAATTTGTGGGAGGAGGTCTCAGCTCAGGCCTCATCCTGATAGGCAGTAAGATAAAAGAGGCGAAAGCTGAGAGTGAGAATTCAAACCCAGGCTCTATCACTCACTAGCTGTAAGACCTTGGGCAAGGTACTTAGCTTCTCTGGGAACTGGTTTTCTCCTCTGTACATGGGCCACAATAGTGTGTACTATTATTTACCTCCATTTTACAGACAAAGAAACTGAGGCCAAAGAGGTTAAGTGTCTTGATCAAGATCACCCACTTCCTAAGTAACAGAGCTGGGATTTGAACACAGACAGCCAGCCTCTAGAATTTGCACTCCTAACTGCTTTGTCCTACAACCCCTCATGCCAACACACCAGCCTGATTTTGTTGAGCCCCAAAGTCCCAGCTCTTCAAATGGCTGTTGCTGACTCTCTTTACCGTCATTACACACAGATATAACACACACACATGCCTTCTCCAACCCCGCCCAACTGTCAATGGCAACCTGTCCTCTTCACCACCAGGCCTTCCCTCTACCTGGAGTGCCTTTCCTGCTCTCACCTCCTTGGCTGCTCTCAGCTTGCCACCCTTCTAACATCATCTCCAACACCCTGGCCAGGCTCAAGTGGCAAGCTCAGGCCTGGCACAAAGGAGATGCCAAGTAGCATGTGTTGAAGGCATGAGGGGTATGAGAGGGAGACTGAGGTAGGGGGGTGGGAGGCTGAGACACCTCCCAAAGGGTCTGAGCCCTCCCCACTCAAAACATTGAGCCAGGTCCACCTGCATGGAATCTTCCCCCTCCCTAGGCACTGCCAGGCAGAACATCTCCTGGATGAGAAGGGCAGGGCACAGTGTCTCCTACAGAAGGAGGTGGTGCAGTCTCTGGAACAGCAGGTGACATGAAACAGGGGGTAATGGTGGGGGGATGGTGGGAAAACCTTATGTCTACCCTGTACCAGGAGCCAAGCTCACCCAGGATGGGGCTAGCATGATGAAAGGAAGGCGGAAGGGCACTCCCAGGGAAGACCATAGCCTGGGCAAAGACTTGGTGGAAAAAGGTCAGGTTGAGGCCTCACTTTGTGCCCATCCTCACAGCTGGTAGTGGAGAAGGAGAAGCTCGGTGCTATGCAGGCCCACCTGGCTGGGAAGATGGCTCTGACCAAGGCTCCATCCATGGTAAGCCACCCCTGGCCTGACGTCAGCACAGACTGCTGGGGAAAGGGGGCAGGGGAGAGGCCCTGCAGGGTGCGGGGTTAGTATCCTTACATCCAGGCCCTGGGATCTCTGGACCTGTGTCCCCAGCTACAAATATGTCTAGACTTGAGAATCCAGCCCCTTCTACTTACGATGATCCCTCTGACCCTAACCTCTTGAAACATTGTAATCTTGTTTTCAAAACAAAAGCAAATAGCTAGACACTTACGGAACACAGACCCTGTGTCACTGGCAGGAGTGTCTATATAACTCACTAGGCCCAGGGCAAAATGAAAATGTAGGGCTCAAATTTCAACATGGCAACTGCAGAGCATTAAACAAAGTGCAGAGCCCTGTGCAGCTGTACAGGTCACGTGCCCACAAGGGGTCCGGGGGTGACAGGTACTGCTTCTGATCACTTTGCTAGTGTGAACTTATTCAGTCCTCATGATGCTACTGTAATGTAGGCATTGCTGTCATTCCTAACCCACAGATGAGGTTAGAGGGCAGGCAGACTTAATGACTTTCCCAAGGTTGGGTAGGAGAGGAGCTCAATTCAACCCCAGCCCGCGGCCCCAGCATTGGTGAGCTACACACACTAGTGTCCATACCACACTCTGAAAAATATGGCTCACCCTGCGTTGTGGGAATACACATCAGACTGGAGTTCAGAAGAGGGCGCCCTTGCTTTTAAAAACACTTACTTATTTAAAATTAAAGTGGAAAGTTTCAGCCTCTGGGTCACCAGCCTCTCCCTCCCTACCCTCCCCAGGTGTCATCTGACAAGGGCTCCTGCTGTGTCGTAGCTACTGGTACTCCGGGCACCACCATTCCAGCCTGGCCCAGCCCCCAGGAGGGCCCCAATGGCCTGTTTGCTGTGCGGAGGCACCTCTGGGGTAGCCATGGACATAGCACATTCCCAGGTAAGGATGGTCTGTGCCCTGCATGGTGTCCCTGAACCCATAATCCCTAGACTGACATGAAACTGGGGTGGGGGGGTCTCCACACTGCTCTTCCCCACCACCACTACCTGGCCTTTGGGAAAACACATCTGCTTGCAAAAGCTTCCTCTTGGGGTTTCCGTGGCCTGCAAGCTCCCATTACACTCTCAGCTGTCTAGCCCTGTCTTCTCTGGGGATTGGGGCTTCAGCTATTCATTTGGTCATTGGAAGGAAGAAGGGAGGGAACTACCTATGTAATTTCCAGGGACTCTCCCACTCCTCACAGCCAAGGGAAAGTAGGGCGATTCGCCCAAGTTCACCAATCCCCTATACACAAAAGGCCTGTGTCGTGGGTTTAACAGGGATCAGGACCCTTGAGTATTATCCTGGTTCTGCCACTTAACCAGTTACATCCTTTTGGTGTGCAAGTTACTTCCCTTCTTTTAAACCTCACGGAGAATAAGCCCCATTTTGGTGGGAGTGGTACAAAGAGTAAGTGTTACAAGTTATGTCAGGTGTTCAGCAAACAGTAACTGTGATCATGGAAAGAGTGGAGGGTAGGAGAGGGGGTGGGGAGGTTCAGATGGGGCCTGACTCTTCTCACCCCATGGACAGAGTTCTTCCACAACATGGACTACTTCAAGTTCCACAACATGCGGCCCCCATTCACCTATGCCACCCTCATCCGCTGGGTAAGCAGGCAGCTCAGGCCAAGGAGAAGAGAAAAAAGGGGTGGGACCTGCCTCCCAAAGCCCCAGCCTCCCTCTAAGCAGCCCCAGGGAGGGCTCCTGCATGAAGAAACCCATGCCTCAGATGTGGGGCCCTATGCTGGCTTCACTCCAGACCTACTCCTAAACCCAAATCTAAACCATCATCATGCCAGGGCAAGCCAAATTCAGGCCCCAAACCTATTCCTTTCCTGATATCCACCTCAACCCCATATCTATTCGCCTTCCAGACCTATGAAATCACCCGAAAACTAACCTGATCTCTGCCCCTTGCCCTGAACCCTTCCCAGGTATTATCCTAACTCCTTCCCCAGCCCCAATATGTCAACACATCCCCCAGCTGGACCCCATCCCTAACCTCTTCCTTGTAACACCTATCTGACCCATAACCTCACCCCATCCCAACCCCTTCATCTGAATCTCCCCAATGCCTTCCCAGAACCTTCACCAGAGCCCACCCGGACCTTCATCCTAGGCCCATACCTAATGCCAGATCTGAACCTTAACCTAACTCCTATGCGATGCCACACAGCCCTCTACCTGGCTCCATCCTGACCCCTAACCTCACTGAAGTTATCATCACGGCTCCCTAACCCCATTCCTAAATCCAAACAGATCAATTTCCCTGACTCTTAGCCGCACTCCAAAACTAACCCCAGCCCTGCCCCTTAACAGCTATACACAACTAACCTCAACTTCACCACAACTTCATTCTTGACCTTGAACCTAACCACATCCCTAACCCATAAAATAAATAACTAGGCTTATCTCTGACTCCTAATGCCACACATCATCCTGTCACATGCCTCTTGAACAGTCCTAGTCCGTCCCCAGCCTAAATCTAACCAACCCCCCGCCTGACTGTTAGCTCTGCCTGGCCCTTTACCCCTTCCAAGTCCTTAACCTGACCCCGTTCCTGGCCTTTAACCTTCCCAAACCTTGAAACCTCACTCCTACAGAGAGCCCCCACTCCAACTCCAGCCCAGACCTTTAACCTCACTCCAGCCCTAACCCTGAGCCAGATCCTGCTCTAACCTCAGATCCTTTACCTAACCCCATCCCAGCCCATTTTTACCCCACTTCTAACCCTATCTCTAATCTATCATCCCCACACCATCACCCTCCCTCTCTTCCCCTGCCCCCACAATTCCACTCCATGTCAGGTGGAACAGGGTGGGCCACTTCCCTCTCAGCCCAACTTTAGGGGAGCATCTTCCTTTATCCCCACACTCCCTAACTTCCAGGCCATACTGGAGGCTCCTGAGAAGCAGCGGACACTCAATGAGATCTATCACTGGTTTACACACATGTTCGCCTTCTTCAGAAACCACCCTGCCACCTGGAAGGTTAGTGCCTCTGGAGGTAGCAGGGTTGGGATGGCCTCAAGTGCCACCACAGTGCTGGGCCGAGCTGGGAATACCTGGGGCTGGTCTTGCAAATGTGATGGGAAGGGGAAGGAAGTTGGTGTTTGGTGGGGACTGCTGACCTCAGAGGATAACTGCCCACCTGCTCCCCCAATCCCTGGCCTAACTGGATGGTCCTTCTTCCACAGAATGCCATCCGCCACAACCTGAGCCTGCACAAGTGTTTTGTGCGAGTGGAGAGCGAAAAGGGGGCTGTGTGGACCGTAGATGAGTTTGAGTTCCGCAAGAAGAGGAGCCAGAGGCCCAGCAGGCGTTACAACCCTATATCTGGTCCCTGACCTCAAAATCAAGGAAAGAAGAAGGAAGGACAAGGGCCAAAGTGTGGGGCAAAAGTGGCTGGAAGAAGGGTTAACAGACCCTGGACGTGTCCACAAGAACCAAGAAGTATGTGTGCTGTATTGCCTGTCTGGGACCCTACTACCCAGCTGACCACCCCCTGGATCTTATGCTCTGCACCAAGGCTGCTCAGAGGGGCCCCAACCTGCAACTCCACCCCCAACCCCACCCCAGCCCCATGACAGGCTCTCCAGGCAAACTAAACCTTTACAATCAACCACATTCACAGCCTCCCTCAGTCACTCACAGACAACCTCAGGCTGGAGAAAACCCAGATGGTCACAATACTGTCCCTTAGACTCCATACAAACTCCCAGATACACAGTCTGTCAGTATTCTCAGACAATCTCAAATCTCCACGGTTATACAGACAGTCACACCCGAGTAGTCTTGCCAACCCACATACCCCAAAGCACACAGCCACAGCCAGCCTTTGGGCCCTTCGGTGCACTGTTACATGGAGTATGTCTTGACACCCACACAGGAACAGCTTAGTGCCTTCAGGGTCTCAGGTCCTAGAAAGCCACACGGACACATACTGCTCACACAGGGTCTCACGCAGCTCCTGACACATACTCGTGGTCACACAGCCCATTAGAACTCACCTGCACACCAAACCCACACAGGCATACCCACACAGTGCCCCCGTGGGTCGCCAGAGTCCCACGCAGACACACACAGCCACATACATTGAACTTGCCAAAAGGTACCGTGTCTTACCCACCACCAACCCTCTGTCCCGCCCTGAGCCCTGTGTCCCCATCCATGCCTCAGCTTAGACTACAGAGAGAGTCCCTCATTTATTTGGGATCCAAGGCCCCAGCCCTCAGTATCCTCCCCAATAAACTGCAGCCAAGCTCCCACTCTCTGGATGTTCACCCCACATAAGGGTTGGGGTCAGGTGGGCAGGAGTCGCCACAGTAGGAGGGGCTTGGCAGCAAACACAGGACAAGCACTTGGCCATCGCCTCCAACACCCCAAATCCCTGCTGAAGCCTGAGGCGGGAGAGACCTCTGCCAGGAGTCCCTCAGGTCTCACGGACCCGCCCCAGGAGGCCAGCGTTCTCCTGGCGGAGGGCCCGGTAGTCCTCTTGGATCTTCTCCAGGTTGCTCAGGGTCTTCTTGCCCATCTCCATCTCGATCTAAGCAACATGAATCACATCCCTTCAGTGAGCAGGGCCTCTTTCCCAGCTCCTGCTCACCACCCCCTCCGTTATAGCCAGTCAGGGCCCTTCCTGGGCTCCTCCCACCCAACTCCCAGCACTAGCCTGCTCTGTCCCACTGCGAGGCCTTTGCATATGTCATGCCTGCACCTAAAGCGTTGTTTACTATGTGGCAGGATTACCCACCACATACTCAAGCTGCAGCCTCTGCCAACAGCCCTGGGAGGCAGGCATGAAAACCCTTGGGACAGAATCTGGAGCTCAGAATAGGCCACTTGCCTGTTCCAGGTCAAGTGCATGGCTAAGGAGCAAGGCAGAAACTGCAGCCGTAAGCTGTGTCTGGTTCAATAGCCTGTCTTGGCACAAACCGAAGAGCTGCCCACTGGCCTGGTTTCTGCTCCCACCCCCAGGCCTCACCTGCTCCTCAAGGTCTCGAACCTCCCGCATGATAGTGCCCGTGTCTTCAATGGTTTGGATGAGCTGGCTGCAGTTCTGGAGACAGTTGGAAAAAAAGGCTTATACTCCAAACTGCCCTCACCCCAGGCAGTCCCCGAAGCATGCTTCCCCCCCTCACCTCATGCAAGGCAGCTAGATACTTGTAGGCCTTCCGAACAGCATCATCCTTCTTTGCATCCTGACCAGAGAGAAAGGACCTCAAATGTATCAGTGGGCTGCCCCCACCCCAACCCCCTACACACCACCTCCAGGAACCCACAAAGCCACCCTCTTCCACCCCCATGACTTCACCCTCCATGGAGCAAAGCCAGGCCTGAGCATCAGTGTACCTACAAGTCTCACACAGGGCTCAGGCCCAAGTCAGCCCATGAGCAGATGGGTAGGCAGCGGCCCAGCCTCACACCACCCCTCCATCTGGCCCCGTCTGCCTCACACCTTGAACACAAGTTCATCAGTCACCGCAAATGTCCGGTCCAGCTTCCCAGTCAGGGAGTTGATTTCCTTCTGAAGCTCCTTTGTGTCAGACAAGATCTGGCAGAGAACAGGGCCATGAGCCTATGTCTGGGGTGGGACGGCTGACCAACTAAGGACATTCATGTGCATGCACTCACATCCAGACAGGGCCTATGTCACTGTGTCAGGGGTGGCTGGAGTGCACTGTGTGGGACTGTTCTGGGTCATGGTGTGGCCATATAGCTCTGCCTATCAGAGGGTCTGAGGTCCCTGTGGCCATGCTATATATATCTACCCTTTGAACATGTATGCCCATACGACCCACCCTCCAAGACCATGGCAGCAGACCTTAGTGATCTCTTCCTTCTGCTTCCGGATGTTGCCCACAATCTCCAAGATACGCTGGGTATAGGCCAGCCGAGACACATCTCTGGGCAGGGTCTCCAGCTCAGACACCTACACAGAGACAGCAGACACTTCCCCAGGACCCATACGCAACCCACTCTGAGCCACCCAGGGCCCTGGCATGGGACTTACCAGCTGCTTATAGATCTCCTCTTTCCTGCGGGCCTCCTCAGCAGCTGCCCGAACACTCTGGTGCAGCTCCTGAATCTCTGCCAGCCGTCGAGAAGATTCCAGCTGCCAGGACCCCATGGGTAGAGGGCAGTGAGCAAAGCATGGGGATGGCCCCGTAGGAAGATACCAAACCTGCCCCACCCATAGCCCAGGACCCCACCACCTACCTCTCTGCAATCCTGGAGCTTTCGTAGATGGCGGTATTCAGCGAGGAGTGGGACCCGGTGCTTTTCCCACTGGCCCGCCAAATGGATGACCCGCTGGGCACTACTCTCTACCACGAGCTAGGAATGGTGGTAGGAGGGTACATGTCATACAGGCTGGGCCCTTCAACCTCTGACCCTCCTGGTCCAGCCCCAGTACCAGCCCCACCTGCAGCTTGGCGAGGTTGGCAGCCCCGTCTGGCAGCAGCTCCACCGCCCGGCTCTTTAGGCGCAGGGCCTGCTCCCTCTCCGCCGTGCTGAGCTCACTCTGCCGACACTTGGCCTCCACCTGGTACTCCAGGACTCCCAGTATCAGTCAGTGGGGGAGCTCAAATACACACCACAGGCTCCCAGCCCACACTGAACCTGGAAAGCCCTGGCCTAGCCCAAGCCCCATAGATGATGACACACTCCTCTGGCCCCTATGGGCTCCTTGACACCCTCCTGATATCAACAGAGGCCTATAGGCATCAATGGGCACCCAAAGGCCCCTATGATGCCTCCACCTCCACACTTACCCCCAGAAGCCCTGGTGAGCCCCACAAGCTCCTGCCCTTATAGACCCATCATGCCCCACAGATGCCCAGAAATGCCCACAAACCTCCTGAATCTCACAGACACCTTCCAGGCATGACTAATGCCCACATACACCTTTCATCCTTATAGGTCCGCCAAGCCCTGCAACTATACATCCCCCTGTCACCCCCACTGATTCTCCTGAACCCTCAAAGAATCCCGTAAATCCCCCAAAGGCCCTCATCAACCCTTCTGACATCTGCATACCTCTATGGAATACCTCTCATCCTCCTCAAGTCCCCCAAAACTCTCTAGGCCAGACGTGTGACCTGACCCCAGATGGCAGCCCTTCCACCACTACCACCTGCACAAGGCCGATTCCCAGCGTCCTCATGTTGGCTTCGGCTTCTTCAATGTTGCGGTTCACTCCCTCTAGCTGCTCCTGAAGGGCCTCCAGCTCCTGCTCTTGAGCTGCCCATGTGTCCTGAGAGAAACAGGCCAGTCAGGATAGGGGTGTCAGGCCCAGTATATAAGCAAGGGCCTAAGACAACCCTCACTGCTCCACTCACCTGTTCAGGCCACCGGGAGGTGGCTGGCACATCCGACACCTGGGCTGCCTGGGCCTCAGGCTCCTGGGGGAGAGAGAAGGGAGCACCCTGGCTGTCAAGGAAGGCCTTGCCCCTTACAGCCCAGCCTTAACACCCCCCAAAAGTACCCTGCTAGCACCATACCCATGCCCACTCAACTGCTAATGGCTACCAGGCTGTGACTATAAGAGCATCAAGGCATTCTATGTGACCTCAGACTAGAATGTTTGCTCATAAATGAACTTCCCTGATGCTGACAGCTCCTACTCACCTGCCCCATCTCTGAAGCCCCAACTTCCCATGAGAAGGATGAGTGCCCCTCTGGGTGACCATCCAAGGAGAGAAGATATACCAAGAGAAAACTTCCTGGGGAAGCCTGGAGTTTTCACAATGAACACCCTTCTACCCTTACATAGTTCCCACCCCTCTACCCTTTCTCCACTGAAGTCCCAGAGAAGCAGGTGGACCCCTCTGGGTACTAGCCGCTAATAGGGAGAGGCCACATCTCATGGGAACACAGGCACCTGTGAGGATAAAATGTGGTGTTTGCACATAAAGCAACTCTCCAAGCCAGTACTGGCCCCATCAACATGCCCATTGTCCATTCAGGTCCACCCACCAGAGAGAAGGTGAACTTCTCTGAATGTGTGAAGCGAGAGCCCTTAGGAACAGCAGCCCTGGTCCCAGCACCCCAGGCCTGCAGCAGCTCTCCCAGGTCTCGGGCTTGTGGAGGGGGGCCCAGCTGGCCCCAGGTCTGACGCAGATGTTCAGCCAGGTGCTTCTGCAGCCGCTGCTTCTGAGCCCGTGTATCCTCCTGAAAACAGAGGGTAGGGTAAACAGGACAGTGTAGAGGCCTCCCGATCACCCCAGGTCCTGCCTCCTCCAGGGAGCCTCATGACAAGGTGCAACTGACAAATCACACCCTCCAGCCTCTCCCACTGAGGGGGCACTGGACCTGCTCTCCTGGCCCATCAGTCTGGGAGCTCCAGTACAAGGTCCGCTCTTCCTCATAGCCACACTTCATCTAGTCAGTCCTCATAATAGAGGAAAGTGTGGGAAGGTGAAGAAGTAAGCCTGCAGCCCCCAAATCAGAGAATGACACAGAAAGGATATGTGGAAACAGAGCAGAGACAGAGTCAGAGGCGCTGAGCAAAGAAGGAGGTGGAGGCAGAGAATGCAAGTGAGAGACAGAGATAAGAACAGGAGCAGTTTTGAGACAATTGAGCAAACCTGATTGTGAATGGCGCTAGGAGATCATTGTTCATTTTGTTAAGTGTGAAATGACCCAGGGGTTACATTAAAAAGTGAATGTCCTGTCCTGGCTGGTAGCTCATTGGATTGAGTGCCAGCCTGTGAACCACAGGATCGCCAATTCGATTCCCAGTCAGGACACATGCCTGGGTTATGGGCCAGGTCCCCAGTAGGGGGCGCTCAGGAGGCAACCACACGTTGGTGTTTCGCCCCCCTTTCTCCCTCCTTTTCCCTCTCTCTAAAAATAAATAAAGAAAATCTTTTTAAAAAGTGAATGTCCATATGAGTTAAGAGACATATCCTTAAGTATTTAGAGTTGAAATGGCAGGTCTGGGATTTGCTTTAAAATGATACAGAAAAAAAATTGGGGCAGACTAGATGAAAAAAGATTAGCAAAACGCTTACAGTTGAGGGCGGGTGACAGGTACATACAATTCATTAGAACATTATCTCTACTTCTGTGTTTGAAATTTTCTGTAAGTTTAAGAATGGCAGAAATAAAGATGGTACACATGGCAGTGGGGGAGTGGGGCAAGACAGTAAGACAGTTGCAGAGGTGGGCAGAGGGGAGAGGGGACAGGTACAGGTGGACAGAGTGGGAGAGACACAGCACAGAGCTGAGAAGACAGAGGGGTGAGAAAGAGGGGCAGCAAAACCATAGAATGAGAAAGTAACCAGAAGAAATAATGCAGAAATCTTGGGGCAGAAGAAATGAGCATTACTGACAATGGCAGAGACAAAGAAAGAGTGAGAGCCTCAGGCGTGGGAAGAAGGCAGTAGAAACAGAGAGGTTGGAAGGAGACCCTGACTGTTCTGGCTGCTGGGAACCTCGTGCACGTTTTCCAGTCCAAAAAGCAGAGCACTATCACCATCCGTGTCTTAAAACAGAAAATTGAGATTGTGAGTGATGACATTGATTTGTCCAAGGTCCACAGCCTTTCCGACACCAATGTTCTTGCAGGTCGGGAGCTGAGTAGATGCACACAGAGGGGAGATGATGAAAGAAAGAGATGAAGTGGGAGAAGGAGTAGGGCAGAGGACAAATCGGAGATAGAATGGGAGCAATGATGAGCAGGGACCTCTGCAGCAGGGAGCCAAGCATTAGACGGTACCTGTGTGGGAAGGCGGGATGTCCGATGGACCCAGTCCTTGTCCCCAGGGTGGTCCTGGCCTGTGTGCTGGCAGAGCTGGATGGCATGGCATTCGAGGAGCGAAGCTACCCTTCCAGCAGGATGAGGTGCTTGGGTTGGGGCTGGTAGTAACAGGGAACTTGCCTGGAACTCCCGGAGCTCTGGAAGCAGGAACAGAGTCAGCCAGCCGTCCCATCTCACCACGCAGTCAAATCCACCTCTATCTTTCTCCCTAGCACCTCCCACAGTCCCACACTCACCTCCTTTGGAACTCAACTCAGGCATGACCAGTCTACTGGCATGGAAAGGTTTCTGGGGAGCTGAGCCCTGGTGGGAAAACAGAATCAGAGCCTCTAAGGATGAATTGTGATGGAGGGCACTGGTGGGAGAGGGCCAAAAACCTAGGCACACTGATGGGGACAAAGAAAGCCAGGTTCAAAAGAAAAGCAAAAATCAACATGAGTTGGGGGTTCCTACCTGGAGTTGCTGCAGTTTCGGAGTGCGAAGGAAGGGCGGAACCCAGGGCAGGGCCAGCTGGTCCCTAATTCGGCTGCCAATAGCCCGGAGAAGGATAGCTGAGTCACCTATGGGGGGTGGGGGGAGCGTCTAGCAGGTGACAATGCCACAACTCCAAAAATACAGACCATGGAAAAACAGCCATCTCTCCCTGATCCCCCTCCTAGAGATACATAACTATCTAGCTATCAAACTCACACTCGATCATTTAATAAACACTTACTGAGTACCCACTATGTACCAGTCACCATTCTAGACTCTCGGGCCATCTCAGTGAACAAAATGATAAAGATCCTGCCCTCCAGGGACCAGCAGGCTGGTAGACGACATCATGACTCATGTCATGAGGATGATACAGAAAACGGTCAGGTAGTGATAGGAAAGGAGGATAAGGACTGTTGAGAGGATGTCATTTTAAACAAGGCAGTCTGAGACAGGCCTCCCTGAGGTGACATGTGACCAGAAACCAAGAGGCTATTTCAGGAGAGAATAATCCAACAAATACAAAGGCTCCAAGGCTGGAGTGCACTTGGCTTACGTGACGGGCATCAAGGAGGCCGGTGACGTTAGAAAGGAGAAGGTGAGGGGGAGCAGGGCAGGAGGTAAGACAGAGAGGGCTCTCTCAGCAACAACTCCCCACCTGGTTCAGCCCAAGTCCCAGCCCCTTCCCTCTGCTCTGCATCCCCTCCCAGCCCCAGTCCTCCCACCTAGGCCTTCCGAACACACACACCCCCTACCGCCTATCTGGCAACCTCTTTATGGTCTCTACCGATCTCAGCCCCTACATCACCCAGGAATACCACCCTCTCCCTTCACCCTCACCATGCCCCAGGTACCCCATACCTGCAGGCTGGTCTGCATCCTCAGAGGCATCAGTAGGTAGACGCTCAGCCAAGAAGAGAAGCAGGTCCCGGAGGTCAGGCTCACTGGGGTAGAGGAAGTTCTGATAGCCAAGCTCCAAAGGATAGCCCAGGTCCTGGGGGTTGGGGAGGGGGCCCCTATCAACCAGACAGGCAGGCTCCTCCTGCCCTGGGAGCCCTGGGCCTACACCCTAAATGCTCCCATTCTCTTACCAGCTACCACCCTCTGCACTTTTCCTTGGCTCTCCAAGGCCTCTAGGCCTCTGCAGGAGGAGCCGCGGGGTGATTTTAGTCAATGTTACAGAGAGCAAGAAATAAGAGTAAAGCTCTAGACTTTCTAACTATGGCTCAAAAGCCAAAGACCATAAAAGATAAAATAGGTATTTCTGAATACATGAAAAGAAATAAAAATTTTAAAGGAAAAATATAATAAGCCAAATCAAAAGAGTAACGACAAGCTGGGAAAAAATATTTGGAACTCATATCATAGTAAATAAAGACTGCTTAAAATTAAATAAGCAAAAAAGACCAACAATGCAACAGAAAAACAGACCAAAAGTTAAGAACAGACAGTTTACTGAAAAAGAAATGAAAACATCCCTTAAACATATGGAAATATGTCCAACCGTGCTTAAAAGAGAGACACGAATTAAAGGAACACTGAGAAACTTCACACAAGCAGCCAGGACACCAATCCAGGACAGCCGGACGCTACTCCTGGGGTGTGCGCTGGGAGGGAGACAGTATCACTAAGGCAGTGTTCCTGCCCCAAACCTGAATCTGCTCCTGAGAAAACACGCAGAGCAATTCAGACTGTGGGGCAATCCAGGATACAATCCGCCTGAACACTTCAAAAACTTCTGTCATCAAAAAAGAAAGAAAGAAACAAAAGCAAAGGAGGACTATTGATATTTAAGATTAGAGATGTAACAATGAAATAAAATGTAACCCTTGATTAGACTCTGCAGTTTAAAAAAAATAACCGTAAAAGATACTTTTGTTACAACTGGGGAAATCTAACCACATACTAGACCTTAGATACTATTCAATTTCATGGGTGTGATCACAGTATTGTGGCTATGCTGGAGAACGTCTTTTTGCTTAGGAGAGGAACATTCAGTTTTAGGTATGAAATGTCATGATGTAAGCCACTTTCAAATGGTTCGGCAAAAGAGTGTGTAAGTATATATGACATGTAGGTGTGTATATGTATGTATATATGTTTATAGAGAGAGAAAAGAATGGAGCAAAATGTTACAATGCAGGAAGCTAGGAGAAGGATAAACAGGTATTCACTGCTCCATTTTCATTTTTCTTTAAATTTGAATTTTTTTTCAAGGTACAAAGCTGGGGAGGGAAAAGTATACTGAGATACTATTTTTTACCTACTGAAGGTGGGGGGACCCAAAAATCTGACAATACACTCTTTGCAAGAAGGTGTGGAGAAACAGACATTCTCTCATACACTGTTGGTGGGAATGCAAAATTAAAGTCCCAGTGAGGGTGATTTGGCAAACTCTAACCAAACTACGCATGCATTTACCCTTCCACCTAGCAATCCTACTTCTTAGAGTTTACTATGAAGACATGCCTCCAACAATTTAAGAATATATATGCACAAGATTATTCATTACAGCATTCTTTGCAAAATGTTGAAACTACCTAAATGTCCAAGCATAGAAGAGTGGTTGAATAAGCTATGGTACATACATCCAATGAGCTACTATACAGCTGCAAAAAGGAAAAAAAATATTAACATCTCTACTGTTTGCTATGAAATGATTTCCAGGGTGTACTCTTAGGTTAAAAAAAGTTAAGAAACTAGGTATATGTTTTCTTTTGTATAAGAAATGGGGAAATCAAATATATATTCACATTTGCTTATATCTGCATTTTTAAAAACTGCAAAGATACACAAGAAACTAATCAAAGTAATTCCCTTATAGCATACAGGTAGGAGTAATGGGATAAATGAGTAAGATGTCTCAAGGCATCACACTATTTCTGTCACACCTTGGTAATCTCATCTACTTTCTCAGTAGTTACCTACCTTTTCCCTAGTTCACAATTTTTTATATTAAGATATCCCTGCTTAAACTATTGCTGGGGCTTCTGCCTCTAGACTGGACCCTAATTAGTAAAATAATCTACTCAAAACAATCAATACTTTTTAAAAAAGAGATCACAGGCTTTGGAGTAAAAAAGATTGGAGTTGAAATCCAGCCTGTGCTACTTACTGGCCATAAGGCCTTGGACTGGTTATTTAACACCTAGAAGCTCAGTTTTCTAGCTGTAAAACAGAGCTGACAGTTCTTTCTCTGTGTGGTTGCTCTAGGAGATAAAAGGGCCCATCAGGGTTCTGAGTAGGGACTGAGAAATGGGCCCAGAAATAAAGCCTTTTTTTCTCCCAGAGTTGCTATTGGTCTGAAGCTGCACGGATTCTGAAATCAGACTTTCCTTAATTCATATCTAAGTTTTGCCTCTTACCAACTGTGTGACCTCAGGCAAATCACTTAACCTCTCTGTGCTTCACTTTCCTCATCTGAAAGAAAAAAAAGGATATCAACAGTACCTACCTCAGAAAGTTGTCATGAGAATTAAATGTGTTCAACACCATGTTACCACAGTGCCTAGCACAGAGTATGCACTCATAAAACGTCATTATTATACGCATATGTGTATACTGGGCCACGACGTAAGATATATTTATTTTGCAGGGTTATAGTCAAAAAAGCGTGAAAACCACTGGCTTTTAAGCTACTTTACTTTGAGTTTTTTTCTGACACCTGCAATCAAAGAGTTGTGACTGATACAGAAACTCATTCCAGGAGTGGGGTGTGTGAAGTGACAGTCAACCAAAATATGGAGGAGGCTGAGTCGCAGAAAGTGGTGGCAGGAATAGGGCACAGGAAGAGGCAGACACCAGAAGGTGGCAGTGCTGAGCCAAGGTGGGCTCCAAGGGCAGCACGCAGCTGGATTAAAAACATCCATTCCGCTCGCTGTGGACACAGTGAGGCTCAGGGGCCAGACCATCCCACGAACCTCTTGATCACTGAAAAAGCCATCCTCTCAACCCCACACTAAATTTAGTGCGAGCAAAAGTAGGTCAACATCAAGTACAGTGGGAGTCAGCACTGAGAGAAGAGAGGAACAGAGAACTGGGGAAGCCTGACTCCCCAGACTTTCTTCAACGTCTCCCACTATGCACTCTCCTTTGCCAAACAGAGGACCTAACTTCCCCCTCATCAAGTGCCATCCTTGAGAATGCAGCCCCGGGCCAGGGGACAGACTGTCTGCCTCCTAATGTCACCAAAACCTCCAGCCAGAAGAACTGGAGAACTTCTGAGAGCTAAGTGAACCTGAGAACTAAGGGATGGGCAGAGCCCTGAGGCTTATTGCTAAGAGACAGGCACTGCACAAGCAAGGTTTAAATTCAAGAAACCTGACCATCCCATCTCCTAGATCTAGGTGGAAGTGTTCACTGTAGTTACTCTATTGACCCTCTACCACCATATAATGGGTATGCTGGACTTATTTACGTTCATTATGTAGCCACAGGTTGCTGGAATGCAAGCAGCCAAACCAGGCCTACCCAACAATATTAATACCTCTTACGCAAAGCTTATTATAGTCCAGCTTTTCATATAGTAACTCATTTTTAATCCTTACAGCAACTCTATGTGGTAGGTATAATTCTTATACCCATTTTACACATGAGGAAACTTGGGCCAAAAGAAATTAAGAGACTGGCCCAGAGTCACCAAGCTAGTGAACCAGGAGAATTGACATTACTGGGAGCCCTTGGATTAGTAACTGGACACAGGTCTGTACTGCAAAGGTGTGTACATCAGAAGGCACATTATCCAGGTGGAGACAGTTTTGGAATTATTCTCATGAGTGGCAGGATGTGTGTGGCTGCCCCAGGGCGGAGTGCAGTGTTAGTGCAAAGTCACTGTTTTCAGTTAACCACCGTATCTTCCTTTGGGTAACCATGCCTCCCCCTACTCCATGTGATCCCAAGCAGCCAATCATAGTGCCCTATGGATGACCAAGTGATCTGGCTGGCCCAATCAGAATACACAGTGGTCAAGAATGACCCCGTGAACCAAGCAGGGCCTTTTCTGAAACTGGGAAATGGATACTACAGGGGGAAAAATTCTTGGTGCAAAGCTGAAAACATAGGAGCCAAGGGCAGCTGGGGCGCAAACTGGATCAACTCTTAATGTTCATAACAACCTGAATTTTATCACTTCGATTTCACAGATAAGGAAACTAAGGCCCAGAAGGGTTAGGGTCACAGTTAGCAAGTGGTGCAGTGAGGATGTGAACTACTTGGGCAGTTTGACCAGAAAGCCAGCAGCATTAATGCTAAGCCACAAAGGGAGGTGGCAGAAAGGAAAAGCAAGAGTTTCAAAGGAGCTTGGTGATTTTGTGAAGGAGGAAGGAAGAGGCTGCGTGTATTGGGAGGAGGGCACTTACCATGCAGGCCTGAGCCAGGCTCATGGCCAGGCGGAAACGGGCGGACATGGCAAGAGGCAGCAGGGGGCTGAGGCCAGAGCCCACAGCAGGGTTGATCACGCGCAGGCAGCAGACAACAGCTTCTACAACCAGTTCAGTGGTGAAGGCTCGCAGGGTCTGCACTTCTGGAGGAACTGCCCTGAAGAAAAAAAGGGACAAGCTCAGTGTGGGGAGCAGTCAGAACACAGGGATCCGGCTGGACTGTGCTGCCTTCTGGAAGCCCTAGTACTAGGGTGGGGATGAGGAGAATGTCCACAGTTCAGACAAGTCCTGGATGTTGATAAATGTGGTTTCCATTTGGAAAACTAAGAAATGGGGATGTCTTCAGGTCCTAAGAACTTGGTGTAGGTGAACAGTGAATGGAAGGGATCTGAGTTGAGAAAAATCTCAAATTTCCTTATGCCTAAAGGTTCTAAATTTCTGGGGTATAAGAAGGGCAAAGGACCTATTGTGGCATGATCTCTGGGATTCTGGGTCCCCACATATCGTGTTCCCTGAATGTCAGGTCCCTAGATATTGAGTTGCTTGGGTTTTGAGACTGTATGTTGGGAGGTTGGGGCTTTCAGAAGTTCCAAATGTCAGGATCCCTGAATTCAATATCTCTGGATATTAAGACCGCCTAGTTGCAAGCAATCCAGAAATCGGGCTCCCTACATGTTGGTATCCTAGGTTTTTAGGGCCCTCGAATGCAGGAGTCTCATGTGTCTAGGTCACCCAGCATTGAGTCCACCAGATTTTAGGGTCCTGAGGCTTTAAAATCCCTAGGTACTGGGAAACCGGGTTTGAAGTTTTCCAAATATCCATTCCCACGGTTTTTTGGAGTCCCCGAGTGCTAAGGTCCTGGGGTTTTTAGTTCCCTGGTTCTCAGGATACAAGTGTCTTAAAATCTCCAGGTATCAGGGTCCCAGGGTACTGAACTCAAGATCCACAGATTTCAGGGTCCCGGGTCTTTAAGTTCCAAGGTTTTAACATCTCAAGGTGTCTGGGTCCTTGACTTTGGGGTTTACCAAATGTCAAGTTTCGGAGGCCCCTGATGTCAGTGTGCGTGTGTGTGTGAGTGTGTGAGCGCGCGTGTGCGCGCACGCGTGTGTGTAAGGGGAATGGGGGTTTAGGATTCTGCAAGTTGGATCCCTGGATGTCAAGGTCCAGAGTTTTAAGGTTCCCGGGTGACTGGGTCCGGAGTTTTGGAGTCCCGGATATGGGCATTCCGGGGTGGGCGGGGGCTGTGTCCTTACGTGCCGGCCTGGCGCAGGGAATGGATGAGGATTCGATCTGCCTCCTCCATGGTGAAGCTATGTCCGGGTCTGGGGCTGGGTTCAGGGCCGGGTCCAAGCAAGCGAACAAGAGAGGCGCAGCTATTGAAACCCAGCTCCGCGCCCGCGGTCCAAGGAGTGTCACGGGCTGCCACCGGAGAGCCGGGAAGTGTAGTTTCGACAGCGAGTGCAGTGCGTCCTGGTGCGGATGTGAGCGCAGGCGTGAATGAGCAATGACTGCTAGGAGTTGTAGTTCTTCCGCCTACATTCCGGTGGGCACTGCCAAGTGTAAAGGGAGTATATCTCGTGTATGTGTGCGCGCATATGTGGGGTGTGTGTGTGTGTGTGTGTGTGTGTGTGTGTGTGTGTATGCTGGGAGGGCAGGACGGAGAGTGACTTCTTGACTCATTCATTTAAATCGGCATTCAATTTCTAGATTGTAGAAGTGTACAAAGGCAGGGGCTTTGGCACAAAGTGTCTGGGGTTGAGTCTCAGCTCTTTTGCTCAAGTCTTTAGCTCAACTTGTTAGACGTGCAATCGTGGGTTGGTTAAGTAGCTTCCCCGTTTTAGTTTCTTCATCTGTGAAATGGGACTACAGTAGTCTCCCCACCCCTATGCATGGTTTCGCTTTCTGCTGTTTCAGTTACCCGAGATTAACCACCATCAGAAAATATTAAGTGGAAAATTCCAGGAATAAATAATTCATAAGTTTTAAATTGCACGTCATTCTGAGTAGCATGATGAAATCTTCTGCCACCCATCTCCATCCCTCTCCCCCACGCCGCCCACGTGATCACCCCTTTGTCGCTGTATACGCTACCTGCCCATTAGTCACTTAGTAGCCTTCTCATTTTCAGAAACATTGTCGCAGTATTGCGGTGCTCGTGTTCAAGTAACCCTTATTTTACTTAATAGTGGCCCCAAAGTGCAAGAGTAGTGATGCTGGCAATTTGGATATGCCAAAAAGAAGCCATGAAGTGTTTCCTTTAAGTGAAAAGGTATGTATACATAAGAAAAAAACATAGTATATCTAGAGTTCAGTACTATCTATTCTTTCAGGCATCCACTGGGAGTGTTGGGATGTACCCCCATGGGTAAGAGGGGAACTACTCTACCTACTTCCTAGGATTAAAACAATTAATTCATGGAAAGCACGTTGTACTATGTGCCTGACACATAATAAAGTAAGAAGAGAATATGTAAGTTGTAGTTACTAAGTATCCATGCATTCAATAAATGCTCAATATGATACATATGTATACACTCCAAAGAATGATTACACAGTAGCTATCCATATAACCACCATTCATTAAAAAGACCACCCTCTCCCCACTGCTCAGTAGTGCCATATATGTCATAAATCATAAATTATGGGTAAATATATGTGAGGCTCAGGTTTGGAACTTTATTCTGTTTTTAATTACTGTAGCTTTATAACAAGACAATATCTGATATGGCAAGTCCTCTCATCTTGTTCTTTTTCAAAGGACTTTGGCTTTTCTAGGTCCTTTGTATATTAATATACATTTTAGAATCATTTTGTCAAATTCTATGGAAAAAACTTTTGAGATTTTGAGACTGCATTAAATCTCTAGATCATTTTGGGCAGAATTGGCATCTTCACAATTTTGACTATTTCCATTAGTTAATTTGATATATCTGTCCATTTATTTTGGTCCCCTTTAATTATTGATAACACTTGATAATTTTCTACATGAACTCTCGCACATATGTTATGTTAGATCTATTCCTATGTACTTCAAATTTCAGATGCTGTTGGAAAAAATGACATCATTTTTCTTACTTTAGTTTCTGTTTTCTGCTGGTATGTATTTTGTAAAAATAATTTTTTTAGTCAGTGCCTTCTCTGTTGCCAGGCTCTAGTCCCCAAATGTCCCGTCTTTGCCCTGCTCGCCCTCCCTTGTTATGGCTCCGCCCTGTGGCCTTAATCCCTCCAAAGCTGAGTAATGCGAGAGGGGCTCTTTGCAGATGGCACTTCGACCTCGAAAGGAGGATGTCAGCATCTGAAGGCCAGAAAGGTGAGAGAAACCTTCCACCCCTGAAGACCCTTTGAGCAAGCCTGGTCTCTGCTCTACCCCTGGCCCCTCTGACTCACCCACTGCCCACCAGGACCCCACCCTTGGAGAGCCACCAGGTGACTAGAATCACCCTGTTCTCATCCCAGCCAGCCCCAAACACAGCCCTACCTCCAACCCTTGAAGCTCAGCCTGACCCAGACAGTGCCCCCTATGGCCTCCAGGCCCCATCTTCAGCCATAGTTCCCAGCTGAAACCCAACCCCAATCTTGGCCCTGACCCCTATCCTATTGCCCACCCATCTTCAATTTCAAAGTTAGCCCCAGACTTAATCCTAACACAAACCTTACCAACCAGAGGGCAAACCCCTGTTAGAGTCCAAACACCAACATGGATACAGGCCTTACCATGAGCTCTAAAGTCACCTAATCTCAACCCCAACCCCTGAATGTCAATACTGTTAGTGAGTTGTTCTCTGACTTTTCCAGAAAGAGTGCAGATCCGTTTTTAAGGGCAAAATAAAGTGGAAAGAGAGTACACATTTAATGGCAGTGGTAAGTTGTGAGGGCTTGCAGTCAGAGTCTTCCTGGATTTGATTCCCAATACAGCTACTTCATCAAATCACTTAACCTTTCTTTTTACATCAGTTTCCTCACCTGCGAAATGGGAATATTGCTATGTGCCAGACTGTCTTCTGAATATTGAACTAATTTAATCTTCACAATAATGCTATAATGTAGGTTCTCTTATTATCATCCCGTTATACAAATAAGGAAATTGATGCTCAAAGGGGTTATGTAACTTGGCCAAGGCCAAACAAGCTACCAAGCGGTAAAGTCAGAATTTAAACTCAGCGAGCTTCTTTCCTCCAAAGCTGGGGCTCTTATTTTTTTTAAGATTTTATTTATTTATTTTTAGAGATAGGGGAAGGAAGGGAGACAGAGGGGGAGAGAAACAACAAATAGAGCCGGCAACCTTTTGATTTGCGGGAAAACGCTCAACCTACTGAGCCATGCCGATCAGGGCTAAAGCTGGGACTCTTAACCAGGTCAATCTACTGCCCCTCAGAGGCTGAAACAAGGCCATGGGAATTGAGAATGGCCTTAGCTAAAACCCCAATGCAAAACTCAGATCCCGTCCAAACTTAACTTCAGCCCCAACTTTGATCCTAATTCTAATCCCAGCTCATTCAAATACCCAGTCCTAACCCTAAATCATAACTCAAGCCCACTCCACTCCCACCTGTATTTAAACCTAACCTAAAAATCCACTAGTTGAATTTAACCCTAAATCTGCCTCCAGCTATAAACTTAATGGTACCCCATGCCAATTTAAACTCTACCCCCAAGTCTAGTACCAAACCCTACTTCACTTGGAAATGTAATCTCACCCTCCCCTATAAACTCTCACTCTACCCTCAATCAATTCCAACACTAACTCTTACCCCTCAATCCTTAGCTCAGGTACCCCTAACTTTTCCTAATTTTACATGTTCTTTTCTCCTTCCCTCAGACAAAGGGGTGGGATCAGGGAGAAGGCAGTCTGATTGCCCCAATACCCTGTCACTTCTGAGTTGATTTCTCCACACAGACATCACCCCAGAGCCCAGTCCAGCCAATGAGGCAGGTCCTGGTCCCAAATGGGGGCTGAGACCTGGGCCTCCAGAATCAGGGGGTGAAATCAGCGAGGCATCAGGGCTGGGGATCCCTAAGCGAAGGATTCAGCACAGTAAGCACAAGACAGTGGCAGTGGCCAGTGCCAAGCGGTCACCTCGGGCTCTTTTCTGCCTCACCCTGGCCAACCCTCTGCGGCAATCCTGCATCAGCATTGTGGAGTGGAAGCATCCTGGAAGGCAAGGGACAGGACTCAGGGGTTAGGGTCACCAGGGTACCAAGAGTCAAGGATTGGGTCAGGGTTGGAATGGAGAAAGGCTAAGATCATCAGGAATCAAGGGTTATGTACTGGCTTCAAAGGGGAGTTGAGAAAAGTGAAGGTCACTCACTAGGGGTTCAAGAGTCAAGGACTAAATCACAGCAAGATTTGAGGATGGCTAAGTTTTCCAGGGGGGTCAGAATCAAGGCCTTGGTCAGGGCAGAGGCCGGGAAT
>PVJD01013235.1:0-35101 GCA_004026545.1 Mormoops blainvillei
AAATGTCCACAAATTAGGATGACCAGTAGTAGGGTGCAGGCTGCTATATAGGTAAAGATATCTCAGAGAGACTTATGGATTCAAGATTCTCATTCGTCTCAGTGTTCACAGGTGTTCCTGTTCCAAGCTTCTGGGTCTCATTTGTTGATAAAATATGCCCTTATTTTCACATAAGGAACATGGCAAAAGTTGTGAATTCAACTTTCATTATAACTCTATCACCTGCAAAATTACTTTGAGTCTGGTTTTCATTTAGGCTACACCTGCTACTAAGAGAACTAAGAGATCATTTTAGGGCCACCATGGAAAAGTTCAGGGCCTCCTGCCAAGATCTGAACTGAGAATTGAAAATTCTGTGCTTAACATTTGTTTCTTTCTTTTATCTCTCTAGCACATTCAGAAGTAAAAATCCCACTGCCTAGTCCTTGCTGTCTTCATTACTGCTGTAGAGTAACATGACAAGCCACTTCGTCTCCCTAGATACTCCCTTTTTAATAGGCTCTTGGTTTCAGCAAGCCACAGGTGGTTTTTCCAATTAGTCACAATGCCACTGCATGCCATGTGTTATTTTATTATTTACTTACTTAAATTGAATTTATTGGGGTGACATTGATTAATAAAATTATGTAGATTTTAGGTGCACAATTCTATAATACATCATCTGTGTATCGTGTGTTCACCTCTCCAACTCAAGTCTATTTGCCACCATTTATCCCCGCATTGCCCTCTCCTACCTGCCCCTGCTATCTTTCTCTCTGGTAATCACTCTACTGCTGTCTGTGTCTGTGAGTTTTATGTTTTATTTTTGCTTAATTCCTTCACTCTGTATTAAAGCATCATTTCCCATTGCATTAAAAACAAAGAGTTATAGATTAAAATTAATCATAGAACTTGATGTATTTGAGTCTGTTTCCTACAGTTATTCCTGGTACCAAGTGTGTATCAGTTATATTGTAAACACTGTTTACGCCCTCTCCGTATCTCAGGCCTTCCGATTGTGGTGCAATCTGGGTTCCACTTCCAACTGCTAGAGGGTTTTCTCTAAAAGACAGCAATCTCTCTGCCTACTGTCATGGCTGGCTGGAAAAGCTGGGGAATTAATAATTACTAGTAATAGCCATCAACCAATGACTGACAGGAGTTGGTGCACAGATATCCCAGCTCACTTCTCCCTTTGCTAAATCAGGTATTCTACACCAACTCCCAGCGTTCCCCAGGCAGATTTTGCTCCTACGGTGATAAGTGGCTTGGAAAGTAACCCTCTCTAGGCTGCTTTCCTTGTTCTGTTTTCTACTACCTTTCTGGTGTTTTCTGAGGTCACCCCTAGTTACCGCTATTGACATAAAAACCAAAAAGACAGCAGGAAAACATAAAAAGAAGTTTAAATAATTACCTCCCTTTACAGAAAGAAAATTATTTTATTTACTTTATATAATTAAAAGATAATAATAATCTTTGAAAACATGGCCCCAGGCTTTTTTGCTTTTCTGCTGATGGAATTAGACAGCAAGTATAGAAAAAAAAAGCTGAGTTACAAAATGAGTATATAGATTAAGTTTAAATTCATTACAGAAGTAAAATAATAATAGAAAGGAATGTATCCCTAGAGCAGTTTAATAATCTAGCAACTCTTTGACAAATGTAAAAGAATTGCCGGAAAAGAAATGAAGATTTTTAAAGACATATTAAATAGCATTTGCATGTAATTTACACATTATGTGGCTTACTAAGATATATAAGATGTTAAGCTGCATAGTAAAACAAATTCAGGTGCTTTAACTACATTTTTTCCTTTCTTCATATGTAAAATTTCTCCAAATCAAATAATGTTTTATTTAGTCATATACCTGTAATAACTTTGCCTAATCAAACCAAATATTTTCCTGAGAAAGATTCCACATTCAAATATCTACCATTACATGCACAAATATACATATATAATATACATATAAATTAAACAAATGCTTATTGTTAATATGCATGATACACATTATTAATATAGAAAAGGCTTTTCCTTAATTGCTTAACACACATATACATCTATTTTCTGATATGGTTTCCAAATCAAGGCACCTGTAAACACCTTGAACCTACTGAATCTGGTTATCTGACAAATAATAATTAGGCAACTGCAAAGTTAGGGCACAGGGCTCACGTAGGCTACCTTCCTTTCCAACACCAGGGGGATGTTCAGACAGTTCCCAAAAATGACCTTCAGTTTTCAAAATTCACTAGAAGGAGTCGGAGAACCCACTGAAAGCTGTTTTAGTCACAGTATAGTTTACTACATGGAAAGGATGTGTACCAAAATCAACCAAGGGAAGAAATGCATAAGGCATATACTCAGAAGAGCTCCCAGCATGGAGCTTCCGGAAGTCCTCTCCCCATGGAGTAATAGACAGCATTAATTACTGCCAAAGATGGTATGTGAGGATACACATAAACTATTGTTAACCAGGGAAGTTCATCTGAATCTTGGTACCAAGAGTCTTTGTTGGAGCTCCAACAGATAGGCCTGGTTAATTGCCCATGTGCTGATCTGTTTCTACACCCACTGGAAGTCAAGATGAAACTGTGATCCAAAGTTCTCACCACATCATTATTGGCAAACTGCCTCAAGATCCACAGACAAAGAAAGACTCCTTTCAGACATGGCATTCCAAGGGCCTGGACATTACCTCCCAGGGGTCAAGGACTAGGGCTAGACCTCTCTTCTGTCAAGGTGAAATTCTTTACTACATATGGAGTTTGGAATGGAACTAGAAAGTCACCCAGGTAATTTATGTATCTTGCTTAGCACTGGATTGTAAACTGTCATTTTAGAACCACTGCTTCAAATTATACCTCTTTCCTGCCCCACTGCAACTTGGGCTGCCATATAATTTGCTGGAAAAAAAAAATTCGATTGCAAAAATATAAGTTTGAAACACTGTCCCTTTCAGTCTTTTCATGAATACTTAATTACAATCATTTAAATTGATGACATGTTGATACTTAAAAAAATGCAGGGAAAATATGGAAAATGAAGAAAATGTACAACATGTGCATTTAAAAAGGAAGTCTTGTTAATTGAACCATCTGGCACATTGTCTTATACTTAGTAGTTATTTCAAAATTCATATATCACATTGGCCTTTAAAACAAAAGGAATAATTTAAATTCAAAGATATGCTGACGTTTGGATAAATTATGTTTTTATTTTAAGGGAAAACTAATGTTGGGACTAGTGATCTTAGAAATTGTCTAGTTCAATGACAAAATGATTACATTAGGACTTCTAGATATGGAATGACTTTCCTGCTATCACATTTTGAACTGCTACTGCACACAACAGAAGCCTCACTGTACTGGCTTAAACCAGTCAAAACTGACTGAGCATACTGAACTCCAGGGGCAGAACCCAAGCCTGGAGTGAGAGTTCCAGGCAGCCATGAAGACTGAGAGCCACACTATCCTCTGCTCCACCTCACTTAGAGCGTTTTTTCTTTTTCTTTTTCTTTTTCACTCATGCTTTTGTAATGGCTTTTCCTCTTTGACACATTGTATCTATTTTCTGTTATACACAGTGGTGAAAAGAGAAATTCAAAAAAAACTGACCCTTTCCTGTAAATTTGACTTACATTAAATGAGGCAAAACTGTTCACTGAGATCCTCATACAAGGGAGCATTGACAAGTACTGTCATTGAGCACATAATAGCAGAATCTCTCAAAAACAAACAAACAAACAAACAAACAAACAAAGTTCTGCCAGTAAGTGAAAAGGGGAAATTAAATAGTGGGTATATCTGTGTTTGCTGTATGTTCCTTGAACAAATATTCATTAAGCATCCATTTGTCCTCGGGTCATATTATAAAGTGTTGAACAAAACCAATACAGCTCTAGTCCCTCACCTCATAGAATTCCTGGTAACTGGGAAAAAAACGTACAGTAACATAGCATGTGCACCAAATCGTATGACAGCAGATTGTGCTAAATGTTATAAAAGAAGGAAAAAATTCTTTCCAAAAGAGTATTTGAGCTTTAGGGGAGGCATGAACTAATTCAAGTTGTGTGATCTGGAAAGGCTATTTTAAAGGGCTGGCACTACAGCTGAGATTTGAAAGGGAAGTTATCAGTTTTGTTGGGGGAGGGAAAAGGGGTCCAGGAAGAAGGAACAGAATGTATGAAGGTGCTGAAATTCTAAGGGATTGCAATATTTAAGAAAATGAGGACAAACCAATGTTTTGGAATGTGATAAACATGAGAGATAAGCTGTGAGAAAAGGCAAATATTTGAATTTTTACATTTTGATTCCCCTCCTTTCTTAATATAGAGAAAAACATGATAAAAGAGAGAAACAGAAAATTAGTTTTAGTTTCAAAAGCCAAGGGTAAAAAGTGGATGGAAGAGGATAGATAAGAACAATTGTTTTACTGTAGACAGTAGAAAATTTTCCCACTAATGGGGGAAAGAAAAAAGACAGAAAGAAAGAAAGAGAAAGAGAGAGAGGAAGGAAGGAAGGAAGGAAGGAAGGAAGGAAGGAAGGAAGGAAGGAAGGAAGGAAGGAAGGAAAAAGAAAGAGAAAGAGAAAAGAAAAAAGAAAATAAAAGAAAAAAAGAAAGAAAGAATAAGGGAGAAAGGTCAGTGGGACTCAGGATGGTAAGACCCAACCTGCAGATATCCCAGTGGGTAGCTATGGGGTGAATAATACCTCATACCTAGAGCTACAAAATACATAAATCAGTACCTGTTGTCCCCCCACACTCCGTAAGAGAATGCACCTGGCAGGGTTTATGGTCACTGTCTTTATCCTTGTCATTCAGCAGGGCTCTTTCCTCCCCTTTAGTAAATATGATTTATTGATTAACCAAAAGTAATGTCTAGTTATGCCCTCTGGTTTTGCTCTACATAAAAGTCACTGGTCTTTGTAATGAGAACACAGCCGCTAAAACGTGGCCTCTTCCCTCCTTCATTTCTTCATAGTCCACTTGGCAAGAAGGACATTAAAAAAAACAAACAAACAAAAGAAAAGGAAAGAAAGAAAAAAGAGCCCTGGTTGGTGCGGCTCTGGATTGAGCAATAGCCTGTGAACCAAAGAGTCGCTGGTTTGATTCCCAGCCTAGGGCACATGCCTGGGTTGTGGGCCAGGTCCCCATCTGGGGCAACACTAGAGGCAACCACACATTGATGTTTCACTCCCTCTCTATCTCCCTCCTTCTCTATCTCCCTCCCTTCTCTTCTCTAAAAGTAAATAAATAAAATATTAAAAAAAAAGAAACACAAAATGCTCTTTATAAAACAAAAAGAAAAAAGAAAAGCAAGAAAAATAGTCACATTTTAGAATTGTATGTAATTTAACATAACTGAATTTTCTTTTAAAACCAACTTTTCATGAATTCACCACATAATTATTTATAATTTACTGTGAGTAAGGCAGTTATTAATAACAGGGATGTTCTGGAAGACACATCTTAAGTAGTTGTGCGGGATTCGTGGTATACATTGCATTTCTTTATTTGCATCTCATTTACTGTCAACTTTTAGCTGACAGTTGCCGGGATCTTTATTCCTAATTCTAATCAGCTTCTCAATCTCGAACACTGTCTTTTTGATATTATTTCTATATATTTGCCTGATGCCATTACCTCCTCCCCCTTCACTCATTTTCTCTTTTGGTAGGGTCTGGAATTCCTGCCTTTCAGTACTGCTAGAGTGTGTCTGCAGGGTCTGACAGGGTCTTTTGGTTTGGGGGGAGTAGGGCATCGCAAGCCACTATAGCTATTGTTTATACCACTTCATGTAGTCCCAGAAAGAGGATTTTGGCATAACAATCTCTTTAGTTACTTGTTATTCTTGTCACTATTTTATCAGCATCTGTCAGGCAGGAGCACATGCTGTCTGTTTTGTATGACCTGGCTGTGCCAGCTATCTAGCGACACTGCCGCGATCCCCACAGGCAAGCACTTAACATTGATCATGATGCTGGTGCTGAGACCTGCTCATCAACCTTTCGTGAGTTACAAAAGTTTCAAGTTTGACTCACATTTTATTTTTAATATGATTTCAAAATGCCTTGAGATACCTCAGCATGATAAAATCCTATTGCAGTTAGAGTTGCTTTTGTTGCAATTCTGAACAATCAAATGCGTGGAGTCACCCCTGAGTGACTGTGATAACCATGGCATTTCTAAAGAAAATGTTGAAGCTCTTTATAACGATGGCTCAGGGAGCAGTCACATCACAAATTTCACGCATAAATGTATATGTATATATACATATATATGAAATAAAAAGCAGAATTTTCAATATAAAATCTTATGAAATCAAACATTTTAATGTCTCCATATATTACTATTTGATATTCAGTCTTACCTTCTGATCTGAAACAGAAAAGGTATTTTATAGAGTTTATTCCTAGAAATTTCAATTATTTCCAAAATAGTAGCCTATAATTTAGTTGTGCTTTGGTTCAAAAGAAATCTAAATATTAACCATATGGGCTCTTTAATTGGTCCCATGAGTTTTATTCTTGAAAATATGTATTGTTTTAAAAATAGACAAAGCCCAAGAAGAGGAGGAGGTACCAATGGGTAGTAGAAAATCACTCACTGGCCTGGGCTAGGCAATTTTATCCTCAGTCCTACACATAGCACTCACTTATGTCTGTTTTCTTATTTGTAAATAAGGGTAAGTCATAGTTCCCTTTCTCTGACTTCATTATGACATTTTTATGTAATAATATATAATAAATGTTATACATGTGAAAGACATAGTAATAATTATTATCATTATTATTTGTGTGTCATTACAATTGCATCATTACAAATGTGTCATTACAATTATTAAACACACTTGAATAGGCATATTCATCAATTAAAGCCCACATCCAAATTTTAATTATTTCTTAATAATATTTAAAAAATCAAGTGAGAAAACATATTTTTACCCAGATATCTCTTTATTGTATGTGCTATAAGATAATGTTAAATTTGTAAACTTCATCATTATTTGTGGCATACATTTGTTCTCATTCTACAGTAAATCACCAATTCACCAATTCACTCCCTTTGTTCTTGCAAATGGTACTGATTTAGTTTAAGTGTCCATATCCTTGGCCTCCAAAGATATATTAGGATTGGTCCAAGCTAATGACAGCAAACTAGCTCACCTGTGGTGGTGATTGATTAAGGACTAGACTTTTGATTCAGTTCTTGAGAGAGAGAGAGAGAACTCTTGATCACATCAATAGGACAACAAATCAACTCTTTGACTTTAATTAATGTAAAGCTTGCTAAGTAACAAAACATGACATGGAGATTTATGCTAATATTAGCATGCTTTTACTTCCTTCCTTCATTTGTCTTTACTTTGATAAATTACTTTCATAGCATTTTATAAAACTCTTATTTCCAGGTGAAGAAAATATTTTTACTTGGCAAATGACTGCTATGCCCTCTGGTTTGAATAGGAGATTTCTTCAGAGGGGTGTCTCCTAGCACTTGATTGGCTTGAGAGACTAAAAATGTTCAGCCAAGAAAAAAATTATTTACCCATTGCTTAACGTTTTATAGGATAGGTACAATAAAGATCATTTTTTTCTAAATTGTGCCACAAAGCAAAATCAGGAATAGAGAGTAATTGGTAATAAAATAATGTAATTTCTGCTTAATACGATAGCTTACTTTTGAAATCCCATACTTCCTATTATGTACATGAAAGAACATTCCTCCTCCCAATTTTTCTGAAGTCACCATCCTCTTCTCAGTCCCATTATAAGCAGTGGTGAATAGATCAGAGGTGACAGTACTCTGTTTAATATCCATAAACTGTCTACCAGAGAGTAAAATTCTGCCCTTTATATCCTGACAGTTTTCTTGCTTAAAAACCACATTGGTATCTGTTTAACTCTTTGTGATACATTTTCTCTCTGACATTCCTTAAAACTTTTGCTTTGACTTTGTGTTAAACAATTTCCATCGAGGCTAGGCTATCTGTAAACTTGGCATCTCAAAATGTCATCTCTGACCTTGATTAATGTACTTCAGGAATCTGGAACCCTGGGGAACAGAGAGCCTTTCTAATTTATGCTCATATCTCTGTACAGGCAGAAGATCTGAGGTACAATTAGCTCCTCCAAATGGAAGGTTAAGAGTATCTGATGATTAGAACTGGTTCTTAGTTTCATACTGTCAAGAATATGGTTACGAATATATTTAAGGTTGGAAAAAAACTTAAAAAGATGAACAGACCTTGAACCTTTGGCTTCTTAATCTGATCTCTGTTGTTGAAGCTGATTCTCAAGGCAGAAGCAAATGATGGACATTCTGAAACAAGTCATTCTCTGTTCCAATAGAAAAAACTCTACTAGAACTATTATTCTAGTTATTATTGAAGGACTTTTGACAACAGATATATTTTTCAGAGTCCTTGGAATAGATCTAACCAGATAAATAATTTAAAGCTAGGAAGACCTCTATTTCTAACTTCTACAGAGCCAATAATGTTTGAACAAATATGATAGTTTTAAGCACTTATATTTTAGAAAACAAGTCACCCTCTCCAGTTTCATTCCTAGAGAGATATGTGTATGAACATTTAAATAGATTTAAGTATATTAATATAGCACAATACTTCATATAAATTCTACCCAGCAGCACAGCAAATGCTCTTCAGAAAAGGATTTCCATTCCTAGCAAAAACTAATTACCTTAGATTTAAAATTCAATACTATTCCTCAGTACATAAACTTGCTCATGAGAAGCATGGCTACCATTGTATTTGTGGCTGCTGTAGCACTGGGTTTTATACAAAGACCAATTTAACTCTGAAACTGTACATCTATCCTGTTAAAACTTAGATGTTTTTCAGACTATTGTATTAAACAAGATTTTTATTTTTTGCATGGAATTTTGCCAATAGTAAATTAAACAGTTACCACCTTTTGGGGAGTCATACTGCTTTACAAGTCACAGGCCTTTGTGCATGTCTGACCTTAGTTTGCTAATTCATACATTTCTTGTATGTTAATCCATACCTTTTTGTGGTTAATACAGAAAAACATTATATATATAAAATATTATAATAGGGAGGTATATGTGCATAGAAAGAGTTCAGTGAAGTTACTCTATGCATTACTATATATCTTTTATTCCACTTCCCTATCTGCAAACGTTAACTCCTGTTTGATACCCAAACATGTGTGTATCCTGACTAAATATTAATCTTATGCTCTTGTTAATTCTCTTCCAGGCCCATACTCTATTTACGTGACCCTTAAGAACTTGCTACCATCACATTTGAAAGGAACAAAGATGAGGCTTAAGAAGAGTAGAAAGAGTAAATATATTTTCTCCTGTAAAGAGTTAGCTAAGCTACGTTAATGTGTTGCTTCTTCAACACCCATTTTATTTGACTATGAGTCCTTCGGGGCCTTGATCTGACACAAGCCCCCTCATGTGAGTGTGTTCCCTAGATGACAACCTGCAGAGTTACAAGTAAGTGTAAGTTCCTGATGTGATGTCCCTAACAGCCCCTGTGATCAGCAATCTCCCTTACTTCCCAGGGCCTTCCCCTCCTGCACTCCTTAGAGAAGACCCCTCTGTAAAGTTTACCAAAATCTCACTTTTTTTTGTTTGTTTGAATTGACCAATTTGGCCTTAGCCTGAGAACATGAAAAAGCTCTGCCCACATGCCTCGCGGTCCTGCCTCTTTCTCTGCATGCAACCTGCCTCCCCTTCCCAGTGCGGCCCCTCAAAACATGCAGTGTTCTTCTTCCAGGGCCTGTGGTTAATAAACTGCTTTATATTAGTTTCTCACATAGTCTTGTGTTGAGCCATGGCTCACCGTCCATCATCTTGTGCTCCACTTAATAAGTGTTAATTTAACAAATTTATAGCATTTCTTTATCATAAAAAGTAGAAGCCAAGCCATTCGCTCCATGCATATATTTCTCTGGGCCTCACCTAAATTTCTATGTGGGTCTCTTAGGCCTCATGCGCAGCCCAAAAAGAAAGGGGCCCTGGGCAGATCTCTAAACAACATTCCTTGAGAAAAATTAGTCTTCAACTTTGGGGAATCTAATAGGTATATGTCAACATACTATAGAATAAAACAACTTTGATCTCACTGTAACGTCACAGCCTCACTAGGGAGTAAAACATTAGTTTCTTCCTGCAAGGGTTAAAGAGAGAAAATAAAGCAAAAGTTTATGATTTCCCTAAAAGTCAGTAGAGATCATTTGGGGTCAAGTAAACTAAAAAAATTCTCTAGTCCATTAATAAAGACTGAGAAAATTTGAAAAAGCAAATTCCTATTTTAGGCCATTAGTTTGGAGAGTATGTTAAACAAATAAAAGAACCCAAATTTGATCAATTGAGGAACACAAATAATTTAATGTTTCTTCTAGTAAAGCTTTAAAAATATCCTACTAATTCTGTTAAAAAAAACACATCATATTTACATTCTGACCTGAGGAAGTCACATACTCATACTCACATATGCTATACAATTAAAAAAAAAAAATTGCCCTAGGTGATCATTATTTTAGATGTCAGGATAGCACTGTCATAAGCACAGCATTTTTTATTTAAATTTAATATTGTTTTAACTGAAAAGCTAGAGACAATTGTCAAGCCACCCTGTGATTCCCTTTCTTAAAGTTCTCCTGAGTACTAAGTGTTAGGAGATGATAATAACAGGATTCCCGCATCCGTAGGCACTGCGCCAAAATCAGGTGTAGTGTAATTCCGTGCTTCAAAGTCACCACATCAGTACATTTTTAGCTCATTCCCTTGGACAGCCTTATGAAGATAAATATGCAGACTATGTTTTTCAAATATAACCAACCTTGTACAATGGGTAGAATGTGAAACTTGAAGTGAGGTCATCAATATTGGGGTTTGCTGCTTAAAAAAAAAAGTTTAAGATCTCTCTTTTACCCTCTAGGTCCATTCATGCTGTCACATTTCATTCTTTTTAGTGGCTGAGTAATGTACTGTGCCACAGCTTTTGTACACCTGAAACTAATACAAAATAATATTGAATGTAAATTGTAATTGAAAAAATTTATTTAAAAAATTTTAAAGACCTCAAAAAACTTTTGCTTTATTTATTTTTTATTTTATTTATTTATTTTTATTGTTGTTCAAGTACAGTTGTCTCCATTTTCCCACCACCACTTTCTCCTGCCCCTCCCACCCTCAACCTTATCCCCCTTTGGCTTTGTCCATGGGTCCTTTATACGTGTTCCTTGAAGACCCTTCTCCTTCTCTGCCCTGTTATCCCCCTGCCCCCACCCCTCTGGCTACTGTCCATTTGTTCTTTATTTCAATGTCTCTGGTTCTATTTTGCTTGCTTGTTTGTTGTATTGATTAGGTTCCACTTATAGGTGAGATCATATGGTATTTGTCTTTCACTGCCTGGTTTCTCTCACTTAGCATAATACCTTCCAGTTCCATCCATGCTGTCAGAAAGAATTGGAGTTCCTTCTTTCTTTTCGCTGCATATTTCATTATGTAAATGTACCACAGTTTTTTGATCCACTCATTTACTGATGGATACCTAGGTTGCTTCCAACACTTGGCTATTGCAAATTGTGCTGCTATGAACACTGGGGTGCACAGGTTCTCTCAAATTGTTGTTTCAGGATTCTTAGGGTATAATCCCAGCAGTGGAATTGCTGGGTCAAAAGGCAGCTCTATTTTTAGTTTTCTGAGGAAAATCCATACTGTTTTCCACAGTGACTGCACAAGTCTTCATTCCCATCAACAGTGTACCAAGGGTCCCTTTCCTCCACAGCCTCACCTGCACTTGTTGTTTATTGATTTGTTTATGATGGCCATTCTGGATGGTGTGAAGTGGTATCTCATTGTGGTTTTAATTTGCATCTCTGATGGCTAGCGAGGCTGAGCATCCTTTCCTATGTCTATGGACCCTGTGTATGGCCTCCTTGGAGAAGTGTCTCTTCAGATACTTTGCCCATTTTTTAATTGGATTGTTTGTCTTCCTGGAGTGCAGTCATGTGAGTTCTTTATATATTTTGAAGATCAAACCCTTGTCAAAGGTGTCATTGGCAAATGTGTTTTCCCATATGGTTTGTCCCCTTTTCATTTTGTTGATGTTTTCTTTAGCCATGCAGAAGCTTTTTATTTTGATGAAGTCCCATTTTTTATTCTTACCTTTATGGATAGAAAAAATTTAAAAATTAAAAAATCAAATTGAAAAATTTGTATTTAACAAGTCTGCATTTTTTAAATTTGTTAAGTGAAATATTAGAAACTACTTTACATGAATTATTTTGTTTATCAAATTCCTTAATGTGGCATGGAATATTAAGTGTAAGTCATTATGCAGATGTTAATTATTATTGAGAGAAAATAAAACCATTCATCTCTCACACAGCAAGGGATTTGTACCCACTGTCCTCTTATATTCCCTCTTGGACTAAAATATCAAAAGTTTCATTTTAAAATATAATCCCACATTTTGGAAATAATAATTCTATAACTACTTCAGTCCCATTCAAAAATGGGACTTTTAACCTGGTAATGTTTATCGACTGTGGCTATTTTGTTACATAATTTGTAAAAATATACCAGAAAATTCTCGCAAAGAAAGGCAAAAAAAGCTAGCTAGAACTAAGGTTGCAAACTAGTGTCCAGGGAAACTAGTACCAATTTTCTTTCTTGTTTATATGGAATATTTTTAAAATATTTAAGTCAAAAATTGATGATTAGGAAAATCCCTAAGGAAATCTGACATCAGCTTCTTTTAATAATAAGATTAGAAATTGTGGAAGGACACGCCGTGGTTTTCAGAGAGCATTCGCACGTAAAAGCTGAATATCAGCTCCCACTTGATGTGTACTCTTTAATACACCACTTTTCCCACTGCTACTTCTTATTTTTTCACTAAAATATATTATCTATCTGACTTATGAACTAGAGTCTCTTAACTTCAATTTAAAATGCACTAAAAAGAAATTCTAACCAACCCATGGGGGCCAGATATTAACCACTATTCTAATGTTTTATGTCTAAGGCCATGGTACCAAATGACTTACCTCTGCTTTTATCATCTACCTGAGAGGTGTATGTGAAAACAGACTAGAAAAAGTTCCCCTATATTGACTGCTTATGAAAATATCCTATGATGAGGCTGCGATAAGGTATGGCATAATGAACTCTCAGTATTTGTGTCAGGTTTACAAATCCACACAAGTTAGGCATGCCAGAGCAACAGTAGGCAAGGAGATGGAAGAAGCTGTTCGTGCAGACCAAGCAGGTTATACAAGTGACCGTGGTATGTTGGGGATTTGTGTCCAGTCATAGACTGAGAAGTGCAGTGCTGAAATGAGTTAAAACTTTCCAAGGGCTTCCACTGAGGAAGGAAAAGGAAGTATGTATCAGATCCAGATTTATAAATGAAATGAAGCAACTTGAAAACATAAGTATAAAGTCTTAAGTCAGAGTCCATGTAGCATTGGGGATAAATAAATAAATAAATAAATAATTTATATAATACATCAAATACATAAATATTTATATTTATATATTTATATCAAATATATATAAATATTTGTATTAAATATATAAATATAAAATATATATTTATATATATAAAATAAAACATAAACAAAACAGGCCCAGTAGTATTCAGTAGGAGCCAATTAGCTAACAGAACAAAGAGCCAACATTTTTTTTTTTCCTTATGCATAGAGCAATCACTCTCAAATTTGAAATGACTGGCATGAAGTCAGGATAGCTGAGTTTCTGGTTTAAAGAGAGAAGGTGTAGCTCCAAATGCTTAGAAGCCCATTCAGAAAAACGGCAGCCAGGGAGTACATATTTCTATATTAAAAAATCAGATCTGTCTCCACACAGCACACATGCCAATCATCTTTAGTGATTTTAGCTTTAACGCATTTCAAAAATGTGTCTTTGTGGACGATAACATGGGAAGTGACCTGTCTGAAATAATCCCCTTCCTTTTGTTTGTGCTTCATGTTGAGCAGAGTTTCTCAGTTTCAGCACTATTGACATTCTGGGCCAGATCATTCTCTGGTTGCTGTGGTGGTGGGGCGCTAGCCTGTGTACTACAGATGTTTAGCAACATTCCTGGGGCATCTAATTCTCTCCATTAGATGCCGGCAGCACACTCTTTTCCCTCCCCTACTTGTGAGGGCTAAAATAGCTTCCAGACATCCCTGCAAGTCCTGTGGGGAAGGATTACCTGCAGTTGAAAAGCGTGAATGTGGAACATAATACTGAAGAAAACTCCATACTTCACAGGAAAGTCAAACAAATATACTAAGTTCTAAATTTCTGATAATTTAGATTTTCCTGTCAGTCCATCCTGTCTCTGAGGGCGGCATTTTTTTTTTTTTTTTATAAAATGCTACTTCAAAGCCCTCAGTATCATTAAACAAAATATGGTAGCAACCATATGATAGAAAAGGATTTAGTCATTTAAATGATTTAATAGTAGAATGTTTGGTGTCATAGAATATATTCAAAGAACATTAATGAACAGGGAAAATTATGGTACCCAATAGTATTGATGCGCAGTCCCGGAACTCCCTCTTTGGGGGAGCAACGTGTGCAGTGAGAGAATGTTTTGGCTGCAGGTTGGTTGATTGCTCCTCACCCAGAAACAGTGTGGTAGTCCCTTCATATCCACAGGGGATATGATTCAAGATCCCCAGTGGAGGCCTTAAACTTCAGGTGGTACCAAACCCTATATATACTATGTCTTTTTTCTTACACATGCATACCTGTGATAAAGTTTAATTTATAAATTAGGCAATTATACAAGAAGATTTGTTCTTAACATAGATCATTGATTTTCAACATTTTTCATCTCATGGTATACATAAACTAATTACTAAAATTCTGCAGCATGTTAAAAACATATTACAAAAAATAGGTATAATTTTGATTCATTCACACTAGATGGTTATTGTTGTGTTGGTTGTTGTCATTCTTTTATTAGATGATCTAATGGAAAAGACACTAGTGTCCCTAACTAAGGAGTCAGACATTGTATGTTTTAAAAATTCTTGCAGCACACGGGTTGAAATCACCACCATAGGTCTTAGCAACCTCAGCACACAACTTTTTTTTTCTTTTTTTTTAGTAAGCTGAGAACTTTCACCTTTCCATTTAAAGAAAGTACCTTATGGCTTCTTTTTGACATATCCTAATTGTTAGCTCACCAATCTTGTACTTTGGGGTCATTATTCAGTAAAATAAGGGTTACTTGAACACAAGTATTGTGACTGCAATACTGTGACGTTCGACCCAATAACTAAAAAGGCTACTAAGTGACTAATAGGCAGGGACTGTACAGAGTGGAGTCCCTGGATAGAAGGATGAGTCATGTCCCAGGTGGGATGGAATGGGGCTGTGCAAAATTTCATAACGCCACTCAGATGATGTACAATTTACAATTTATGAATTATTTTTTTGGAAATTTCTATTAATATTTTCTGGGTTTGATTGATGACAGAAAGTAAAACCATGGATAGGGGGGCTGAGCTACTACTAGGAGAACCTTTTCCTAATTCATGATTTTCTCTGTGCAGCCATGTTGAACATTGAAATAGGAGAGCCACTATAGGTATGCAACTTCATAATATACAATTTTCCATCAGTGCTTTTGTTAGGTGGGATAGGTAGTAAACTAAGGCAGGGAGGAGGAGGGAGGCCTGTCTCACCCGTTGACTCAGCAGTCCTGAGCCCCGTCTATACGTTGCCAGGCTTCTGAACATCACAAGCAGACAATGCAGGAGGGAGTCCTTGAAACTGTGCACTGGGAAAGGGGGCCTCTGTAGCCATTTCACTAATTAAGACAAAGAGCCTTTACTAACTGGGAAAGAAAGACTTTGTAGCTGTACTTTATTCCCAAGGTTTAGAAGGGGGAGAAGGAGGGGTACCTGGAAGCTCACTTAAGTATGTAACTCTGAACCCCAATAGTTGGTGCACTCAGATTAACTGAGTGCCCACTTGTAGCCTTGGCTCAAGGGTATAGAACAAACTTACTAACAACTTTATTTCCTGTATACATGGGGGCATTCAGACCAGCTGGGTGCCTGTTTGCAGCTTTGTGCTCATACATGTTTCATAAATAAACTTGCTATCTCATTCCACTACACTTGTTTGTCTTTCTCCTGAATTTTTTACTTGCAAACAAGACAAGAACCAAGAAGAGGCACACCTTGACTTGGGTCTCCCTGGTAACATTTTGACTAGAGACAGTTGAAGTAACAAAAGTTTGGAGTTCTCCATAAATTCTTAAACATGTAGACTATGATATTCTTATTTATACTAAAAAAGAAACTTTCTTCATTCTCCCTTTTGACTACATCGCAGTTAATGCCCAGAAACTGCCGTAAGATTCTGTATATTTTTAATGAAAGCTACTCTTATATATATTCCTGCCATGCTATTAAATATGGGAAGCAACATGGTATCCTTTGGAAGGATCTACAAAGGGAATTCTTTGACCTGGTACATTAATTTCTTTATGAGAAATTCAGGAACTCATGTTGGGCTTGTAGATAAAACGGTATATTGTGCTGTCTCTTACTGACATCAGTGACCATCAAGGTCACATGGGTGTTTCCCCCAGCCTTTTACAAGTTGCTCCTGCTTCTGCACACTAGTTTGTATTGCTATATTGTGTACATATCCATATCTCTGACACACTTATATCTTTGAATTTGAACACCTAAGTATGTGATATTGTCGGTTTTGCTCCTGGTTATTTTTCATCCCAATAATAGGTACTGGTAAGTGAATGTGTGTGTGGATGAATATATGCCTAGTCCAAAATTTTAATTCTAGCTTTATTTTATGGCATTAGGGTCTATTTAATTTTAATTTTTATCTTGACTTATCTTCTCACATTGTCAAAAATTTATTATTTCATGAACAGGAAAATAGTTATTTAAAAATATAAATATTTATCATAATATTTTAGAAATGGACAGAGTTAGTGGTTGCACTAAATTGTGTCTGTACTAATTGTATTGAATTGCTATTAAATTGTTCACTTTAAAATAGTTAATTTCATTTTATGTGAATTTCACCTCAGGAAAAGAACTGGTAAACAGTGTCAACAGTGCAGTGATTGTGGGGGTAGGTGGAGGTTGAGGATATGGGGGGATAAATGGTAATGGAAAGAAATACAATAAAAATGAACTATTAAAAGTATACTAAATGATGATACTAAAAGAAAATAAAAAATTAAATAAATAAATTGTTCATTGAGTTTTTTTAAGTTAAACATCATGTGTGTTTGTATTTTCTATATATAATAAAGATAATCACAAGTCAGTAAATACCAAACATAACAGATTTTATATATATATATATATATATATATATATATATATATATATATATATGGCTGATCTGTTTTATCAACCGCTAATCTAAACCAAATTCTCATTTAGCAAAAAGAACTCCAAGGACAAAACACTTTTTTCCCCTGAAAGTCACATTGTAACAAAGTCACAAAGAGAATTCTTAATTCCAAAATAGATATCCTATTCAAAAAAAGATTAGTATCAGTAATGTGTCTGTGTATCAGAACAAAAAATGAATTAAGACAATATTTGTTTATGGGATGATGTAAAGAATCTATCAGTGAAGAGTGTTACCTTTTAAATCCCACACGTATTCCTGTCTAACCAAGATGTGCTCTAGCTACATTCATACCATGAAAAAATTCCAAACTTGGCCTTGGGTTTACAAATGCTATCAATTCAGCATTTTGTTCACAGAAAACTAGAGCAACAGCAGTGATTAAGTCACAGGAGCAGCACATAGAATGTTTTATTCATACCTACCTAAAGAGTGTGTGGCATGAAATGCTGCTTGAAACATGACCAAAGGACTGCAGTGCAACGGTTTTAAAAATGCAAAGAAAAGCAGGTGGGAAGTTCTGATTTCAAGGTATCAATACATGAGTTGCCTTAGGCTTTGATAATAGGCTTCTTTCTTCTTAAGTGTTTATAGGAAAAATGTGTTTTTTAGATTATGTCTCTGCACATTCAAATCCCCAAAATTTACTTCTCAAAATACTCCTCCAGAGAATGAATAGAAAGGATGCAGGGCATGTATGAATCCTTCCTAAGTTTTACTATAAGGCCATTCTGTCAGAGGAGAAAGTTCGTCTACCATCCTCTACAAAACTCTGCACAGTATCAAGATGTTCTGATTATTATTGCTACATAACCCCAGTCAAAACTTAGTGCTTTAAAACAATGATTTTATTGTGTTCATAGACCTTGTAGGTCAGTAATTTGTGTTTTTTCTTTTATTTCCATCTTTATTGAGATATAATTGACATGAAACATTGTGTAAGTTTAAGAGGAACAATGTGATAATTTGACATACGTATATATTATACAATTATTACCACATTAAGATTAGTTGACATAGCCATCATCTCACATAGTTACCATAATTTGGAGGGTGGAACTTTTAAGGTTACCTTTTTTAGCAACTCTCAAGTACACAGCACACAGTATTGTTAACAATAGTGACAATGCAGTAACACCCACCTACGGAGCACTGCCTCTAGTCCAACCCCTGCAGCCCCCTGCACCCCTATGTCCATTGCAGCATTATTTACAGTGGCCAAGACAGGGGAACAACCACAGTGTCCTTTGATAGATGATGGGATAAAGAAGATGTGGTACATATATACAATGGAATGCTACTCAGACATAAGACGAGATAAAATACTATTATTTGCGACGACATGGATGCAACCTGAGAATATTGTACTGAGAGAAATATGTCAGTCAGAAAAAGCTAAGAACCATATGATTTCACTCACATATGGGGTATAAAACTGAAATTCATAGAGACAGACAACAGTTTAGCAGTTACCAGAGGTCAAGGGGATGGGAATGAGAAGTATAAAAGGGGCCAAATATATGGTGATGAAAGATGATTTGACTTTGGGTGGTGGGCACACAATGCAATATACAAATCATATGTTGTAGAAATGTACACTTGAAACCTATATAATCTTATTAACTAATGTCACCCAAATAAATTTAATTTTTAAAAATCATCTTTTTTAAACAAACTTGAATTTTGCACAATAGAACAGGGATTTGAAACTTGGATTTTCTGGTTCAAATCCCATAGTTTTGGGGATATTCTATGCTACCTCTAAGACATCCCACGAATCCTGAGGATCTGGGAGAAGAGTTACAGGTATTCTCTCTAGGAAGAAAGGAAACAGAGCCTGAGAGAACATTTCCTTGACAGAGACAGCATAGTTGTTTAAATGGTATATTCAGCCATAGATCTCTAGTATTTGTGTGACTTGTTGGTTATTTTAACCAAATGATTGTACTGGGTTGAAGTTTTCCTGTAGAGAGAAAAATGGTAAAAACTTAGAGGTGCCACTAGAAAGTAAAGAAAGAAACAGAACATTTTAAGACAGACAAAGCAATAGGCCAGAATGAAGTAGGATGAACACCAGCCAGGGCATTTGTGGGGCCAGGACACAGGGATTTGATTAGCTATAGCTCAGGGTAGAAAAATTCAATAGGGATGGTAAGGCATTTGAAATCATGAACTGAGGGAAGCCCAAGTTCGACCTGAGGCAAGGATTAGTTTTTATGATTCTCATACATACTATTTTAACCGGATAGGCTTAGAAAATAAAATCCCACTTGCCCAGGTACCAATGAACTCACAAATGTTTACAACCAAAAATAATAATAGTTAGAAATTAAAATAAAACAATAACTCTAAGTAAAATTTAAAAACTCTAAAAATTAGTTATTTATACATTTTCGCTTTCATTAAACCTTGTATTGGTAAGCTTATCCAAAAGGTAAATTGGGGATCACAAATATGATTTAGCTGAGAGAAAATGAGGTCAAGGATAATTAAGGAAAATTGAATTATAATTATTATGTTACTGAAAAGACTGGACAAAATGGCTATCAAAAATCCTTATTTATTGATTTTATTTTATTTGACAATTTCAAGAGCTAATTTGACACAGGCTATTACTTCATCTTGTTAGTACAAGTATCATAATGATCTGTTGAACCAGATATTCTAGATAAATGGTTGATAAGTGATTGGGAAAAAATTGCGATCAATGAATATTGAAATTTTCCCAAAATTAATTGTGTCTTTAGGAAGAGGAAAGGGAACTTAGAAGTGGAATTAGGCTATTTTGGATAATGGCTCTCCAACTATACACCTGAATAGTCTCCGATATAATTATTAAATTAATCCACTGATTTGAAGCTTGCCTATATTCCTTTCTAGTACATTTCAAAATTACCTATGTCTGCAGAGTTTTATGACTTATAAATGTTGTAACATCAACTTTGATGTGTCAAAATATTGAAAATGCACTTCTTTCAAAATGCAAAATGTTAGTGACTAACAAAAATTCAGAGATATTTCAGATTCCTGTGTATTTTACATTCACATGGGAAAACATAACATGATTTAAATAAACATGAATTATCCATAAAAGTTTTTTAATATCTCTTGATTGTTCTAAGAAAAGATACAAAATACCTTCAGTTTCTGAAAAAAAAGAACTCTTTGGCAAACACTAAAACTACATTTGTATGAAGCTACTGAAGTACTTTATTTTTATTCAGAAACATTTCATCCTAAGCATGAATTCACATGTTCAACAGGTATTTCCTGAAGACTTCAGTGTATGTCAAAATCAATACTCTGGATATAGCTCTAAATGACACACAGGGGAGCTGGTAGACTCCTGCCTCATGATAATGATTAATATAATAACAGGTCAGATATTAAATACAGATTTACTTGATTTATTTTTTATCATGCTATAAAAAAGAGAAAAAGATAAATACCATGTAAAGGTGTAAAAATGTAAGAGGTGACCAAACCTGATATTTAAAACTAGAAGTTAGACATTCTACATTATTTTGCAATCTTTAAAAATATTAATGTTAGATTAAATGGCTGTTTTTATTTTAGATTTATTTTAATTCTGCTTTGAGTTCATGATGAGCATCTAGAAAATAAAAATGTAAATCTAATTTGAGACATATGACAATGCCATTGGTTATAAACTTCTCATATCGTCATTTGAAGGAAAGTATAGGAAGAGTTATTTACATAGTTCTAAATAAGTGATAATAAAACTCAACTGCTTTATAAGTTAACAAAAGTACATTTTTTCAAAATTCACAACAAAACAAACAAAAAATCAGTAAGTAATTCATTAACACTTAAAAATGTGATTATGTATTTATAAAGTAATGTCCAATTATTGTAATTTTATCTGACAAAATATATGTGACACTAATCTGGAAAGTTCTAGAAAAAGAAGCTTCACATTTGGGAGGTTATTTTGAAGTTATATTTAGTTATATTTACCTAAGCCTTAGGTCCTTGTATAAGATAGATAAGTACAACAGAAAGAAGATCATTAATAATATGTCACAACATAAATAAGTAAATAAGTATATAAATAAATAAATATAAATGCAGGAGGCCCATATCCTATCATGCAGCAAAATTATCATAGATGGCTTAAATAAAATTGTAAATTTTATTAGTAATAGATAAAATTTTTAATTTCTAATAAGCAGTGAAAAATAATTTTATTGGCATAATTAAGTGAGAAAAGTCAAAGCAAAAGCTAGTTTAGATGCTAAAGATATAAAATATCTGTATGACAAATTATTAAATTAAAATAAAATGAAAAATGTTACATAAGAGATGCAAACTAAATATTTTTAATATGTAGTTTGACTTCACCAATAAATAAGGTACCTTGAGTAAGAGAAAAGGCAAGAGAAAGAAATAAATGACATAATTTGGCAGTCCACATACAAAAGACTTGCAAATTGCAAATGAACATTTAAAGTAACTTTCAGTGTTTCAATTAATAAAATGAATACAAATAAAATTAATTTTTGTATTTTGACAATTCATTTTGAACTGTGCTGTGCCAGACTCTGCTTTTCTGGTTTAAGACTTATTTATGAAAATATATCTTTTCTACATAAAGGATCAGGAAGAAGTTAAGAAAATATAGAGTAACGTGGGCGCGCGTGTTTGTGTGTGTGTGTGTGTGTGTGTGTGTGTGTGTGTGTGTGTAGAGTGGTGAGAAGTGAGGAGCTTTAGTATGGATATGGTAATTAGAGAATTTATTTTCAAGGAGATTATATTTGAAATGGAACTTGAAAGATAAGATAAGAAACCATGCATATAAAAAGCTACAGGAAGAAAATGATCCTGCCTTAGGGGAAAACAACTGAAATATGATAAAGTGCTTAGACTATTTCATAAACAGATAGGACACAGATGTGGCAGATGAAGTGAGAAAAACAGCTGAAGGAAGTAGGGTTGACCAGATAGACTCTTGAATTAAGTGGCTAGGGACAGCAATTTGGAGCTCAGGGAAGGAGTCTGGAATTTACTCCAGGTGTCACAGGAAACCACTGATGGATTTGAGGCTGGGGCAAGGCTACTGTGTGGAGTTCACACTGCTGAGGTGGGAACGACTCAAATTTTAGGCAGAAAGCCATGTCCATATTGAAATGTGATCACCACTTGCATTCAGGTGCTAATGGTGGAGCTGTGGGGAAACATTTAAAATCTATTGTAAGAGTAGTAATAACATGATTCAAACAGTTAGATATGGTTAGAGAGAAGACAGGATGAAGGATAACACATTTTCTCTTTCCTAAGCAATTAGGTGGAAGGTTGTACCATTTATTGAGATGGTTCTGACCAGACTTCTTCCTTCAGTTTCACTGAATCCTGGGTGTCTAGCTCTGAAGGGCATCCATGTCTCCCAAAAGTCTCTCATAGCAATGTGACTGGAGGTGGTAGAGGTATTTGTGAGTTAAGGTTTGTTTTCATGGGTCCCAGTGATGCCTGCATATTCTCTTTGCCCTTGCTCTTATCCATTTAAGCTTCCCTTCCTGACTGCTCATCTAGCTGACCCATAGCGACTTTAGTCTGAGTACCAGACAGAACAGTTTCGTATACTCTTTTCCACCAGCTCCATTAACTACACATGGTGTAATGTCATTAATAAATTATTTTTTAATCACTTGTAGTTGTTCTGTGTCTCTGATAATACCCTGAATGAGATATATATATATATATATATACTGAATGAGATATATATATATATATACACAATGAGAGTATATATATATATATATATATATACTCTCATTGATTCTAAAGGGATAAGAAAAACATGATTAGAAATGAGGTAGGTAGGCAGGTATAGTAAAAAGGATTTTCTATGTGCTCCCAGTTTCTCAGTGAATTGTGAGGTAAAGCCATAACTGTGGTCTTGCCAGAGAGTGAGAAGGTGGGTCTTGTCAGCATGGGAAATATACTAACTAGGGCAACATGTCAGGGTATCTGATCACTGTTGAGTGGCCATTAGAGGTTTGAGTAATTAATGTAACATGAGAGGCTAGATTTTGTGATTTTCCACTAGTGATTTTCAGTTACTGAAGAGTCACATATAGCAGACTTCCATTCTCAGTTTAGCAAATACCAAAATGATTTATAATAATCAATATAAAAAGGGTTTCAAATATTGGGACTTCTGATTTGCATTTTTAATTAATATAATTTTTTAAATATACTAATTAAATATACTAATAACTGCTTTTGCAATTTATATTGTCTTTAGAAAGATGGGGAAATAGTATGTTATTGATATTTGTAATTTTAATTTATAAAACCTCTGGTACTGGGAAGAAAATTCATTGAGCAATCTAATGAAAAGCATGCTGATACCAGGGCTTATGAAATTTTTAGATGACAAGCTGAGAATCTGAATTTTCAGAGATGTCTGACAGCACAGTACAAGAACAAAATGAAAAGCGAATTCTGCATGTGCACTCTCTGCAGATAGACTCGTCTGTGCCTGTCTAAGCAGATCATCTCCACGGTGTTTATGGCTGTGTGGCAAGTGGGATCCTTCATGCTAATAAGGATATAATATAATATTTAATTAATATAATATAATATTCGATTATATTTTGAAAATATACGGCAGCACCTATTACTTTTATACTTACACTGTGATCTTCATTCATTTTCATAGTGGATATGAAGTAATTATATTCCCACCCCCTTGCCTTTATAAACATTTTCTCTAGGGGACAAAAATATAGTTATCTAAATCCTTTTACAGTTATCCTCTGGTGAATACAAACCTTAAATAATTTCACCCTCAATTGTAAAATGATGTTAATAATACCAAACTAGATGCACAACAAACATTACTGTGAAATCCCCAAGGATCTTATCTATCTCAACTATTTTAATTTTAATTATGTTTCAGAAACACATTTAGAAACAAGCGAACAGGTAGATACCTATTAGTTTGAAAGTCAATGGAAGGAGATTATGATCAATATGTGAATTTGTGCTCATCAATCAAACACTGTGATCGCAGAGTTTTTGATCTATAATTCCAAAGACTTAGAAATCCCTTAAAAGATGATTGTAGGTACCCACATTGTTATGTTAAACATAGGTCTGCATTATGAGTTAAATAATTCTTTAAATTTTTTTAATGTTATTTATTTATTTTTATTGTATTTTATTGTTCATGTTATTACAGTTGTCCCTACTTTTTCCCCCTTTGGCCACCTACACCCAACTTCCTCCCCCCAACTCAGGCTATCCCCATACTATTATATGGGTTCATGGGTCATACATATAGATTTTTTGGCTAATACCCTCACCTTCTTTCATCCAGTCCCACCCTTCTTTCTCTTAAAACCCTTAATTTTAATAAATTTTCCTTAAAAATATGTAAAATACTTTTTCCACAAATTATTCTTTGACTTTGGCCAACGGTAGCATTAGACAGCATCAGAAACCACCAAGATCAATTTTTTTTTTTTTAATGAATAAAACACATCCTCCAAGGATACTTACTGGGAAAATAAAACAAACTTGTTATCAATGGCTATTTTGGGCAATAATATTACTATGTGCTTTCACTATGGGTCTTTTACTTTTTTTAAATTTTGAAAAAAAACAAATGTACACAAAAATAAAGCACGCACGATAAGCACCTATGTACTTGCAATCTAGAATTTTAAGCATTTTATGTGCTTATTTCAGGTATTTTCATTTTTATTGTCATTTTTTTGTCAACAAGCTAATTTTACTATATATGATAGTGGGTTTCATGTGTTTATAATAAGAAAGATGACAAATTCATTGAAATTTACATGAAATAAGAGATTGTCAGACAAAGGTGAAAGTGTACACCTTTATTTCCGAAAAGAATAAGGTGTGTCATGTGGAGTCAAGAATCCTGGCAGGTTTGGGGAATGGTGACAAATTGAGTGAGCTAAGAGAAGACGCCTTGGCTGTTAAGGGACAGTGGCTTAGAGAGTTTGGGTTCTGCCAGGATGTTAAGAGGTTTAGATGCCACGAAAAGACTACAAGCTAGGACTTGATTCTTAAGCAAGAAGAAAATAGAGAGGATTAAATTTCATGCTAGTCAAATTAGAAAATAAACAGGTTAATGGAACAGTTGTGGAGAACAAAGATTTTTATAGTATTAGGTTCCACAGACTATTTTTTGTTTGTTTGTTTGTTTTAATCCTCACCTGAGGATTTTTAGAGAAAGGCGAAGGGAGGAACACAGAAGAACATTGATGGGTTGCCTGTTGCTCGCGCCCTGACCAGCTGGGGACTGAACGTGCAACCATGGCATGTGCCGTGACTTATAATCGAATCCGCGACCCTTCGGTTTATGGACCATACTCCGAGCAACTGAACCACACCGGGAAGGCCAGGCCTTCCTTTTTTTTTTTAATTTTAGTTTTATTGTTTATGCTGTTACAGTTATTCCTGTTTTTTCTCCCTTTCCCCACCTCCATCCAGCCCCATCGGTTCTCCTCCCCAAACCAATCCCCATACTGTTGTCTATGTAACAATAGGCTGTTGTTTTAATAAGCCAATGTCATCTGAGATTTCATCAAAAGATAAAAAGTGAAAAGCTAGTGTTTTCTAAGTTTAAAAATTGTTCTTTCTTTTAACATTATAGACAACTCAAATTTTCCAATTAAAAAATGTAGTATTTTTTGAAACTTCCATTTTTCTAGATTTTAAAAATATGATGACTTAATTGTTCTCTTACCAAGAGACACTCTTATTTCCCATGAGCTGTGTATCTTTGAGAACATGCCAGGAAACTTTTAAAGATAGTTTTCAGAAAAAATTTAAAGCTCTTTAATGGATCTTTCTAAAGTGATGTATATATTTGTTTCATTATCTTTTATTGGCCATTCGTCTTTCCTCTTCTGTGAAATATTGCTCATGTCTTTTTGTCATATTTCTCCTTTTTTAATAGGTCTTAGTGATTTCTTTATATATTCTGGATACATATCTTTTGTAATATTCATGTGAAAATTTTCCCCCCAAATTTTAGAATCCAACACTTTATTGTATCTTTTGCCTTTTGTTGAAATTACATTTTAATGTAAATGTAATTCTTTTTGTCTTTCCTATATCAATTATAATTTTTATATATTGTTTAATAATTCTTCCATATCCATAACTTACTAAGTTGTCCATTTTGGCTAAGGTTTTCTCATAGGCTTATAATCTAGGGATAAAGACAAAGACAAATGAGGGAGAAGGGAAGTCAGGAAAAGCAAAGAGACAATGGCAAAACACAGAGAATTGGTAGAAAGGAAGCAGCATAGATTGGAAAGCCACAGACTCTAACAGATGTGGCTTTCAGTTCTATTCCTTAACTTTTTTATTTCACCTAAGTTTTCCAATAGTCTTAGTGACTAACATCCATGTTATTAGTTCATGTTTAATTAGAGTGCACGTGAGCTGCACTATAGGTGAAAACAATGACTGGCTGTAAGGTGTGCCCCTGCAGTGGCTGTAGCCTGAATTCTAGTAAGACGATGACACATCAGACTAACCCTCATCAAAATTAATGAATCTTCAAAGCACCTTTTTGGAAGCACTTTACATGTTTGGAAACTCATTTTATTTCCTATTTGTAGGATGAGGGCACCCATAGAAACAAACCCTAGAGAAATTTTGTAATGTGAAAGCCTTGTAGTAACCCAGAGCTCATCTTGGCAAATATAAAGATGGAGATACAGAAGTCGAAAGAACTGAAGTGATCTTGGGTATGTACTCACTCAACAAATGTGTACTGAGTGCCTGATGGTCACTTGGACACTGATATGACTTAAATATTAATTACTAAGAAGGAAAGATGAGAACCCTTCTCTGGTGAATGTTATAATTTTTGAAAATATACAACAAAAAGTATACTTCCTCTCTATATAATTTCTTTTTTTAATCAATGTTACAGAGTAGAAAAATGCTATTGAGGAACAAAATAAATGCACTAAGCATTCTCTAAGATATATACACGTCCTACCACGAGTTTGAGTCCTCACCTCTACACACAACTCTGTTATTATGCACAGGATTTCCGTGTTGCCTGGGAAGACCCACACTAATTACTTCCTGCAGGACAGTTCTGATGGTCCACTTTATGGTCCTACTAAACTGTGAGTCTAGTCTCAATTCCAAGATCTTGCTTATACAGATTTACTGGTTATTAGCTGAATCCGCATTAGAATGTATACATGCTACATTTCACTTATGAACAGAAGCATGAGATTCAAACCTATCTGTATTAAAAATAAGATTCTTAAACACAAGGAATATTGAACCTTTGCATCCTGGCATAGAGCTCAGTATCCTAGACATTCAGTAAATGTATTGTAATTTAAATGAAAAAAATTCTTAGTATATAAAGGCAGCTGGAATAAGAGCTCTAATTATATCAAGACAGCTGGTCTAGAAACCTCTGATTTTTCAGCATGAACAATGGTGATTATAGACAAACATGTCTAAGAAATAAGCCCGAATATGAGAAAAGGCAGGGAAAAGTCTATAACCAATGACTTTATGGCTTAACTTTTAAAAGTCAGTGATAAAAGTGATTTGTGTTTTAGATTCAAGATTTGTGAATTGAAAAGTGCTCTACTTCAGAACTTAAATTGGGAGAATTATTTATTTAGTTATTGATTTATATTCTTCAGGAGAAGATGAAGAGAATGGAATTTTAATTTTCATTGCTTAACTGTATTACATTAATAAAAATTGCAACAAAAACATCTCAGTTTAAACAGGTATTTTCTTATTTCATTTTGATTTTTTCTTCATGTTTCTTTATTAAAGGGAACAAAGTAAAAAAGTGCCCCCTATTATTTTACTATAAGAAAAATATAAATACTCAATTCTGTCCCTCATTAGGTTTCAGACCACAGTGCCCACAAGAAAAATTTTTTTCAGAACAGAGAATACTCATGGAAGTATTAAGAGAAAGAAAAAACAAACAAATAATGGAAATACCATGCATTATGAACCACAGGTGAGAAAAGAAAGAATTTGTGGACCAACCTAACACACGAATGTGAGGTGTAGGTGACTTTAGGTATGGCCCTAATCTGGCCTTTCAAAGGCTTTGGGCCTGTGGAATATCTTGTCAGTTTCAGGTCTGTTAAAATCCTTTCACATTTGGATAATTAAAAAACAAAAAAACAAAAGTGGTGTTGTTCCTTCCCCAGGGTCAGTTAGAAAAACGTAAGGGTGTTTTTGGTTGTACCATTCCTACTGAGGCTAGGTTAGCTAAGCATCCTGCACGGGGAAGAATTTTATCTAACCCAAAGTGCCAATGCTGTGCCCACCGAGAAAAACATGTATTTCCTTCTAGAACTGAGGAGTCAGTCAGGGAGCTGGATTTTCCTATTAGCTCTGGCTATAAAAACAAATGAAAGAACTTTTTAGTTTCTTTCACATCTAGTGCAGCTCCACAGACAGGGAGAAGAAAGGGATTTAGGAAATAACTTTTATTCCACTTAGAGAATTGCCTTGGAAGTTTTCCTGTGCTGCATATTTCAGAACATTATGTTAACACAGACACGTCACTAAAGAAATTGTGGGCAGCAGGAATCTGGGTGTTGATATAGATGTTGCTTTATCAATTTCATCATATCTACCGACCAAGAAATTATAAAAAGCTCGATCCAGATCATGCTTTTCCCTCAACTTATAGAGAAGAAGCCATGGGACTAATATGTGAAATGTCTTGTCTATATTTAATTACTGAGGAAATGGGTCCACTGCTTATATCCTCTAATATTTCTAACTAATAACCACATGTAACCATTCCATTCTATGTTTGTTAACAAACATTAGAGATAAGTTTTATGTTTGTGAATGTGTGTTGGGGCATGGTGGAAGTATAGGGCAATCAAACTATTATTTTTTGTAAAATAATAATTATTCTCTTTAATTTTAATTTATATTCTTGTATCTTCCTGTTTTCATTGCTAAATATACACTCTTTTAAAAAACACTTTGTTCTATCAACATGAATCAGATATTAACTATTGAAATCTTTCCCCAAAACAATGAATAAAATTTTCCAATACTTTAGGAATGTTATTTGTGAATGATGATCTCTTTCCACCTTCTCCGAATAAGTTATTTGGAAAAGAACATTTGAAGAAAAATTTAAGTCTTTAGAACTCTCTTTGTGAAGCTAGTTGTGGCATGTGTAATGTGGTGCTTGTGATTTATGATTTATTAAACTTTATGAATAGTAATTACTTCCTTGCCCTTACCCCCAGAGGAAGAGGGGAGGGTAGACAGTAAGAAGAATAAATTAGAGCCATGGGTGCCTTCCCTCAGTATGTATATGTCTAGTAACGTGAGCACCTATGGCTAAAAATACATTTAAACAAATCAGTGGGGAAGTCTTCAGGTGGTCAATAAGGGTCACTAATCTGTACGGTCTTGGCCTGAGGGAAAAAATGAGTAGCTGAACCTAGACTGTAAAGATAGGTCACAAGGAAGTAGAACTGTTTGTCAACTAAAAGTAATCATTAGAATATATGATTTAAATAAGAGTATACACTGAATGGAAGCTGAAATCCCACACTTTTTAACCACATTTGAAAACCTGTGACTATTTAATCTCACTAAGATATAAATTAATTTAAAAGTAAATATAGGATTAAGAAAAAGTAGATATTGAATTGTCTAGACATACAAATTTTATTGCAACCAATTACAATATTAGGAATACAGATGGTGATTCTGATTTTGTTTTCCTTATGAAACTTTGAAGGTTACGAAGCTGCTAGTATACAGTTTTGGAGTTTTCTGTACTGCCCTAGGTAGGCACTTAGAGGTTTTAGAATTGCCATCATTTCAGCTGTTTCTTTTTTTTTTTTTAAGATTTTATTTATTTTATTTTTAGATAGAAGGGAAGGGAGGGAGAAAGAGAGGGAGAGAAACATCAATGTGTGGTTGCCTCTCACATGCCCCCTACTGGGGACCTGGCCCACAACCTAGGCTTGTGCCCTGACTGGGGAATAGAACCAGCAACCTTTTGGTTAACAGGATGACACTCAACCCACTGAGTTATACCAGCAGGGGCTCTAGCTGTTTCTTAAACATAAAATCTATACAGGAGTCTACTATGCAATGGTGATACCAAGGTTTGTTTTTAATGGTCCTAGTCAACAGAAAAGCTAGTTCATTTACATAAAACAATGAATACCAAAATTACCAACGTTAAAAAGTTTATGGCATAGACCAGAGTCTTGCAGAGGTACAGATGAAGAAAAAACAACTAGCCATAGTCTTTATAAATATATTCTTTATGGGTACAGTAGATAATGGTATGAGTTAGAAGCCCCCTATTGGTTACATAGGTTTTATAAGTGGTTTTCTTCAGGAGAAGGGTCAGTAGTCTATGGTTATATTTCATTACAGAATTGAGTTATTATCCCTGAGTTCCTTCAACTTTTCAAGCATAGCGACAAGAGGCTCTTACGTGATATCTGACAATATCTACTTCCAGACAAATAGTTCCCAGAAGATTAAATCAAAGAACCCAAAACGAACTGGAATCAAGAGGTATGATCAGTGGAGACAAGAATTAGCACTTGAATGAGGGGGAAAAAAACCCCTGAAAGTGACCAATGTCAAATATCAAGTTCATGAGATAAATAGTGGTGGTTTTTAATCAAATTTATCTAATTGGGTGAGTTTCTTAATTTAAAATTTAATTATAAACTTAAAAGTTAAATATTTGATTTTGAAATGCATTTAAATCAAGAATTCACTAATAAACTTAATACACTGGGGTTCACACTTTAAAAGATGAAATTTTAAATAAGAACCATGACCTTTTTTATCAGAGATCAAAGTGAGCAAGTCTTACAGATCGAAGAGGCCTGGAAACCACAGTTTTCCAAGTGTGGTAAAAAAACAAAAACTAAACAAAACAAAACAAAAAATAAACCAAACCCAAAATAACAATGTGCTGGGGTTTAGCTTTCATTTAGTTTACACTTATTAATTTTTTAAATTTAACTTTATTTAAACTCAAAAGGAAAAACAAAAACAAAAAAGTTTGTCCAGCTATTTCTTCCAACCCACAACTCTGCCTCTGGCAACCAGCAATATGCTTTTGTTTTATTTTGTCTTGTTTTAGATTCCACAAATAAGAGAGATCACATGGTATTTATCTTCTTTGTCTGATTTATTTCATTTAGCATAATGCTCTTATAGTCAATCCACGTTGGCAAGATTTCATTCTATTATATATATATATATATATATAAATATATATATAATTGAGTATTTATATATCTACTATACTGAATTATATGTGAATGTATGTGAATGTGTGTGTGTGTGTGTGTGTGTGTATAAAACTATGTTATCCATTCATCCATCAATGGATACTTAGGTTGTTTCAAAGTCTTGGCTATTGGAAATAATGCTGCTATAAACATGGGGGTACAGGTATATTTTTAACTAAGTGTTTTTCTTTTTTGGGGGATGCACAGAAGTGCAATAGGTTTATATGGCAACTCTATTCTTAATTTTTTGAGGAATCTCTATACTGTTTTTGATAGTGGCTGTACCAATTTACATTTCCATCAAATAGTACACAAGAGTTCCTTTTCTCCATATCTTTGTCAACATTTGTTATCCTTTGTCTTATTGATAATAGTCATTTTTGAGGACCCAAGAGGTCAGTGGAGTAGATGGAAGGTACACTCACCTCCTCCCAGGACCAGACTGGAATTACAGCTAAAATATAGTGCAATCAACCTGAATAACGAACTGAAGACTATTTGAACAAGAGTCTTATAACCAAGGATCTATGGAAGAAGCCACATCGAGGCTGGCCTCGCTCCCACAGGCAGTGACTGAGGTACTGGAGGGATATCTCAGTATGCAAAAATTCCTTCTGAGAAGCACAGGGTCTCAACTTCATGCTGGACTCCCCGGCCCAGGGCCCCAGAGCTGGGAAGAGGCACCCATATAACATCTGGCTGTAAAAATCAGGGTGATTGTGGCCACCTGGTGGAGCCAGGCTCCTGCTAGAGGCACAGGTGCCCTCTCAAAGGGCCAATCCACAAAATTGTGTTCATGGCCACTCACCCTGGGCTCTAGCAGAGAGAGGGTCGAGTGGTCTAAGAGTCATGTGAAAAGATACTGGGGTTTGTGGCTCTAGGGAGAATGGTGAAGGGACAACTGCCAGGGCTCCTGTGCTGAGTCCCTCTCCAATACTACAGATGCCACCTTTCCCAGGTGGCACAATCCCCTCATATGGTATCAGCCTGGGGGATTGCAATAGGCCCACACTCTGGTCTCTCACTTGACCCACCCTGCAGAGTTCAAGCGCTGCTGAGAAGTCACCTGGGTTGTACAGGTCTGGGAAGACTCAGTGGGTGTCAGTGAGTTGTGTGGCATTAGGGTGGGGTCATTCCCCCCACTTTCTCTTGAGCCAGACTGGTGCTTCTCCCTCAAAGGAGATCCACTAGTCCCACCCTCCTAATCCCTGGCAGTGCTGTCCAATTGAGCTTGCGCTTCTGGTACAACTCTAGGACAGGCTCATTTGTGTGGCTTTAGAACAGAGGGCATTTTTACTTCACACGCCAGATGGTGCAAAACCTTCTTCACACTGCCAAATATTGGTCTGTTCGGGCCTGATAAACTCTGCCGGCCTCATCCTGACAATTTCCTGAGACTCCACCTCACCACAAAGGTCTACAGCCAACCAGCTAGATTGATGTGCCCTGGGATTTTGCTGAGTGACCTCAGACTTAATACTGGCACTGAGATTGAACCCATTTTAATCCAGTGAACACCACTTGCCCCGCCTGGTGACTCACTGAGAATCTTCCTCACACCACTAGAGCATTTCCAGAGGTTCTTCCAGTGACTGAGTCTAGGAGGCAGAGGCAGGTGGAGGTGGACCTTGAGTTGCCTTGGGACTTTTGTTGACCTACCCCTGGGTTTGGTGCTGGTGGAAGCTGGTTTTGGTGCACAGCTTAATTAGTTTTCCTATACACACACAAGACCAGGAGAGGCAACCACAAACAATGGGTCACTTTGTAGTACTAAACAGGTTACCTAGGGTCAGTCACAGGCAGCGTCTGACATTGACTGCACCAGAGACCCTCCCAAGAGGCCCTAGAACAAATACACCCAGCGGCCAGCTTCACACAGGATCAAAGCAGGACCCAAAGAGCCCCACAATGCATATCCTAAGGGAAGCATCAGCAGGCACCAACCCTGTTGACGTGGATTCCGCTTCTTGTAGTCAACACCTGCGCAGCAACTTGTACACTGTGGTTGAGGTCAATCCTCAAAGTCAACCAATAATGATCAAGACTCAACTACACTAGGAGCCCTCACGTAACCCATGTAAACGACAAGCTCAGGTGATCAAGGAGAACGCGCCACTGGATCTCACAGAACTCTTGGTACATAAGGCCACCCTACCAGGACTGGGAGACCTAGGAGAGCCACCTAATACATAGAAACAAACACAAAGAGGTCCCCTAAATGGGGAGATAAAGAAACGGGCCCCAAATGAGTAACAGGAGAAATCTTCAGAAAAAAAAAATACCTAAATGAAATGGAAGCAAATAATTTACTGGATACAGAGTTCTAAAAAATGGTTTTAGGGATGCTCAAGGAACTTAGTGAGAACTGCAAGGAACTTAGAAGTACAACAGCATGAAAAAGGACATAGAAAACATGAAAAAGAACCAGTCAGAAATGAAGGATGCAGTATCCGAAGTGAAGAATACACTAGAAGACACAAACAGCATGTTGATGAAGCAGAGGATTGAATCAGTCTTTGGAAGGCAAGGTAAGAGAAAACAATAAGGGCACAGCAAAAAGAAAAAAGAATTATAAAAAAAAGGAGAACATTTTAAGGGACCCTTAGCATAACGTGAAACATGGCAATAGCCACATTTTAGAGGTTCCAGAAGAAGAGAGAGAGCAAAGTTAAGAGTTTATTTGAAGATATATGACTGAAAATTTCCGTAACCCAGTGAAATAAAAAGACAAAGGATTCTAAAAATGACTAAGCAGAAACAACTGTCAGTCTATCCCTAGGCAAAGGGAGAAGTGGGGAAGTGTTTCTGGTACATTCCACGCCCCTGCCACCTCCTGCCTTCCTTCCACCTGTGCAGCAGGTGGTGTTCCAGCCAAAGGGCCTCTTGTGCCATGGAACACTTGACACTGGAACAGAGAAAGAGCCGAAGCTTCATGCACATCCTCTCGTCACAGTGATCCTGAGGCCAGCGGGGCTGCCAGCCTGGTTTTATAGGTAAAGAAACAAAAGCTCCATGAGAAGTAATTTGCCAGAGGTCTCCAGCATCCAGTGTAGGTGTGTCGTGCTCTGCACCCAGGAAACAGGGCCACAGAGAGGCGGTCCCAGCCCTCCACCATGATGACGCCAGCAAGGAGCCCATGTTCCAGCATCCAGCACTGTCATGGAACCAGTATAGCCCATGGCAACTGCACCTTCTCCTGCCTCCCCATGTATACCCTTGCTCTGAACTTGTCCTCACCTAAATGTGACTCCTCTCTCTCCTCCATCAGGACTCTATTATCTGTATATTGAGAACCACTGGGGTGGAGGTAATGTGGATGAATGACAAATTCATTCCTTCATACCACCCCCTCAGCAAGGACCATGGAGGGCCTGGGACTAGGATGGCCAGCACTGTCCAT